>JAOBRH010979068.1:0-13523 GCA_027575125.1 Umimayanthus parasiticus | reverse complement strand
ACGCTTAAACCAAAACAACACCATATTTGACAATAGAGCACCAAGTTATAACTGCATGCAAATTATAAGCCAAATCCCTGACCCCCCCCTGTACCGCCCCCTGCATGGTTCTCTCGTGGACGGCCTTAAAAGAACAATCGACGTTCGAATAATGCAAAACTTAAGAACGAGCCACGGACAAAATTTACTGGTTCTTATTAAAAAAGCGTGTATCCATATATGTATCATATGTGCATCTCCCTAATATCCGTATAGCACCTGCATCATATAACAGAGTCCCAAGCGCTTTCTTCTTTTCATCTTCACACTCGCAGTTGCAATTCTATATTTTATTTACTTTAAAAATCGTGACCTGCACTGCACTTTTGATTAAAAATTCGCACGATGGACAACTTTTGTGAATATTGCATAACAAATTCTTCACACAAGGACCACAAGGAGCATGCTGTCTGGAGCAGAGCAAGTTAGTTATCAAATTCGTATACTGTGGACTCGGCCCTTTCAACTGAGTACACCTGTATCGCTCTTGCAGAACTGTGTTTTAAGTGGTACTAGCTGCTGCTTTTAGGGTTGGGGTTGTTTGTCATTATGCTATTATTTTAGCTAACCGTGTGTGTTGTGTCGATCGGTAAAGGCTGCCCCCATACATAAGTTTCAAACGCGATGTTTAAGGGCAATACCATCAATGTTGCGAGTATGTCAACATTAATGTTACCAGAAAAACTCGCAAACGAAACATGAAATAAAGCGAATCGTTTGACATCTCAGGACACTTTTCAGAATACTACACGCTGTTTTTTTTTACAAGAACCAGTAGATTTTGGCCGAGCGGGCTCGTTCTTAAATTTTTGCACGATTTGAGCCTCAATTGTTCTTAGCTTGTTCTTAATTTTTTGGAAAATTCGAGCCTCGTTGTTCTTATAAAATTGTTCTTATAAAAATAGGCGTGTAATAGCACTCGCTGAGAGTTTTATTGCATGTCTGTTAATACAAACTGTTTTTCCAGTCGAACAATTAAAATTATCCGAGTTGATCATATCATATTAATGCAAACTTTTTCCAGTTTACCAAAATGAACCTTGCCAAGTTTCGTTATGCTTTCCTGCAACAAAACTTCTGTCATCAATTAACTGCTCCCTATCTGGTATTTTATGTAAAATCTGTCTTAATTTATATTAACGTAATATACACAGAACATTACACGGTCGCTTTAAGATGCAAACATTTGCCATAAGGCGGTGACATCTCACAATGCCTCTTCAGTTCTGCTTAGCCAATAGCTTGTTTTGCGGCCGGTTTCACTGAACGAGACTCCGCACTTTCCACATTCCACACTTCCAAACTCGAGATTTTTCACTTCTTGTTTTCCACTCCATATTTGCCACTATCCATTTACCATTGTCATTTTGGTGCTGTGACTGGACTACACATTTTCCACATTCCACACTTCAGCAACACACATTTTCCACCAAACCTGGGTAGACCATCAGAAGAACTAAAAATCCTTCAATAAAATAACATTTTATTGCGTTTTCGAATTACAATTCAACAAATTTCTAAATCAGCTAGGTATTGAACATATAACCTGGGTAACAAAGCAGTCTTTATTTACATGTACACAAGCAAGGTTCAAGAAACGTTATCTCCCACAATTAAAGCTTTTTAAAATAGTACAGTTGATCTCCTAGCTCCCGAAAGGTTGAAACAGTTGCCTTGGGTACATGGCAGACAGACAGACAGACAGACAGACACATACATACATACAAACATTATAACTGATTGAGAAACATATGCACAGACACACACAACACCGAGAAGAATTTTGTTGAGATAAAAAAAGGTTGGTAGAGATGAAAGCAATAAGAAAATGTAGTTGAACTGATCAACTCCAACAGCTTGAGAATAACGTTCACCGGCTGACGAACATGCGATCCCTGACAGACAAGCAGACATACATACATGTGATCATTGACAGTTGGGCAGCTGATCATAGATAGACAAACAGACAGAAAACGAACAGACACACAGACATTAGAGAAGTGGTTAGTGACAAACAGGAGTGACACGCACGTGGTCACCGCCGACTGACATTAAACAATAGTCCAACTGCAGAAAAAAGCGTGTACCTTCTTTCCTAAAATAAAAATGAATTTCCCATCTTCTTCAACAACAGTCAAAGAACTAGCTGCTGTCAAGAACTTAAAAAAGGCAAACACAAATAGGTTACAAGAGCAATAGCATTCATTGGTCGAGAAAGAAACCAAGTTGTAGCAATGTCATTAAGTAGTTCAACAACATGAATAGGAAGGCAAAACTAGCGCTAGAGTTGAAAGCGGCGTAGTCGGTACCGGCCTTAGACTGGTAGAGAATACAAGAAATGCGAGCAAGTGCATTGTACTTCCATTTGAACAAAACATAGCATCAAATGAACGGACTTAGCGTTACAATTACTCGTAAAAGTTTGGAATGTGCAACTCCTGAAATGGCCCAAGGCCATCGCTCAACACTGCTGCTAAAGAGGAATCAAACAACTGCCCAAACGAAATTGTTTTTGTAATGTGATGCCACTTCAAGGGAAGTTCCGTCTTTGCCAAAACTACACTATTTACAATCTTTCAAAAACAAGTTCTTTACAAGGTTGCCTTGTTTCACGGCTGTGGTGGAAAGGGAAACTACTCCTACTTTGAATATACTCTGAACATATCCCCTTTTATCTAATAGATATGGCAGAATAATTCGAGAGTATTCTTTTCCCGGACTGATCAGAATACAGGAATGCCCCAAACCAACGCAACCGAAGTTTGGATGATAATTGAAGTCAAGCTTCAATTCGTTCTTTATACAGACTGTGTCTCGACTTTCGTGTAAAGAGGCGAGATCCAAATAGAAATAACAAGATGGAGTTTAGAGCAAACTGTTTTATACAGCTATTTCAAAAAGGGTTGTCATAGTCAATAGTCGATACTGGAGCCGAAAGGAACTGTGGGGTTTAAGAAGCGGAAATATTATATTACCATCAGCATTGACTTTGCAAAATGTATAGTGCAGGTTCTTCATTTGTGCCACAGCCATATAGTAACAATCTTTACGGGCGCGTTATCACTCATTATGACTGTCCCAAAGTTCCTTTCGGTTCCAGTATCGACTATTGACCAGGGCCCGCGGAGGGGGAGGGGCAGGGGCTTCACCCCCCCACTTTTTTGGAAATTTTAAAGAGTTACTGAGAAAGAGGTATTTTTAGCCCCCCACTTTGAGTCACTAGTCAGCCTCCCACTTTCAAAGTAGCTCCGCGGGCCCTGTTGACTATGACAACCTTTTCTGAAATAGTTGTATGGCCAAATACACTCAAGTCGCTTTTGGAAGTCTAACAGATTGTCATTGACTGAGACAACAAATAGTGGGGTCCAAAACAGTTGTTGTGTTCATGTGAAATGTGTATAAAAGAGCTCGAGGTATTTAGCAGAGTTTACCTCGACTCTCGCTATCTGTACAAATAATCAATCAGCATTAATTTGTATGTGTCTTGCACTAGAGAACAGACATGACCAAGAAATACTGCCGGCACTGATTTCGTGATTGTGTAGTTTCTTCACTCGGATAGCGCAAGAAAACAGACTTGAAGCTAGAGTCTTATGGGAGCGATGCTCTCTTTGGAAGGCAAAACCCTTTTTAGTTCTGTTTGCTTGTTAGAATTTTGCAAGAGTCGCCAAGGAAACGTTAATGCTTACATGGCCTGTTTACTATCGTGCCACAAAGCAACAATTATTGTTTTAAAAAGGGTTTCGTGAGTGGAAAAGATGCAGACCCGTAAATACAATTATATAAACACTGATATCCCTATAAGAGCTCTTTTCACATATGAAAATATATCTATATGATCTTCTCCATAATCCTAGAGGAAGTCGCAAGTCTTTTGAAGTCATCCCAAACAAGCTAAAGCTAGAGTCTGGCAGCTTATCAGCCTTCATGTTTTGGAGGTGTGTACCAGCCTGAAAAACAACAAAATATTTCACAAGTCAACACGTGTGTCACATCATAAAATTAATTCAAACTGAAAATATCCAAGGACCTTTCAAGGATAGTGCACACTTTCTCATAGAACATATTCATGGCAAAAACCAACAACAGTCACAAGCGATTTGCGGGACCGTGACCGTTTTCGCTTTTACATCATGTTTTCAGTATCTAGAATTGGGGGCCAGTCGTATATACGGAAGATGTCAAACCCAACCGTCATAAATTGTGAGTGCAAAAGGATGACCGTCAGTTTGCTAGATGAATAACACGATCTACATTTACTGTGTAAACCTGGCGAAGCTTACACGCAAAACTTGCTAAAACAGACTGTTGATACACAAAATTTCCTACCATTCTTTTCATGAATCTGAACCAGTGATTTAAATGACTGTTGAGCCCTCACGAGGCTGTAAAGTCCAACCTGAAATAATATTAAAGGTGAGTAAGTGAACCAGACTGTGGCCATCCATTTAATTATTCCAGAAACCCAGGGATGGTCATACATTTAATTGGTGTAGGTAAATCTTTACGAGTTCAATACAGAATTAATTTGCACTCTTACAACTGGCAGATTCGCAACTGTCCGGGCTTTGTGTGTATTACCAAGTTTCTTGTCATACCATGCACAATACGTCAGATCGCACCACTTTCTTATTGCGCGTGATTGGTTTACTTTGAATAGCAATGTTTCTGGGTCAATCAGTTTGTATTTTTTTGTGAATGTAATTGCACAGAACATGCCAAGAAATTGCACTGCTCTTAGCCAATCAGAATCAAGTAAATTTTTCATGTATATGATTATTCCAGAAAACCCAGGAATGGTCTGACACCTGCACGACGATGAGACTTCAGTCATTTGTTGAACATTTTACTCGCAGTGGAAGACAGACCTCTTATTAGCCGAGTGCAAGGCCCGTAGTACGGTAAGTTATGGGTCAAGGTTTTTCCTTCCGTTTCTGAAAAATGGAGGGAAAAAACGAAAATGCATAAATTACCGTACAGACCGAGCAAACGAGACTAATAAGATGTTTATGACACGGCTTTCTGTTTTATTTTATAATAATTTCTAAACCAGTCGACATGTTTAACTTTAAACAGTTCTTACAAAGTACTAATATAATAAATCATTTCCGAGTCTTGGTGCGGCAAGATTAGTACACTACTAAACTTAACAACATCTATCCAGTCAATTGCCCTTGTAGCTAACCACGTGCAGCCAATCAGCGCGTGCCACCTTGCTTGCCGAAAAAGCACCATCCCAGAAAACATTGCGAGATTAGTAACAAGCGAAGGAGCAACAATTTCCGTAAAATAACATATTAAAGAGAAATGTTCCATTAACCATATCAACAAAGGAGCTACTTGCTAGCTTGTCTACAACTCCGTCTGCTAAAAATACATTCAAAGATGATGATTAGAACTATTTCAAAGATCGTGCGTGCAATGTTAAATACGGTAGCCACGTTAAGATTTTTTTGTGTTAAGTTATTGTCTTGACTGAGCACGAAAATAATACCAAACAAACCAAAATACAAATATTTAATCTGCAGGTCCCTCTTCCTGTGCAGGTCCCTCCTCGTCTGGGGAACCGATCGATAATATTCCCTTGTTAGTATGTATTGAGCCTTGTTACTAGTAAGTCTGCACTACGACGTCAACTGAGCAACTCTACATGGATAAAAGAACTAACGGAACACACTCCAAGAATACAGAAGATATAGAAATAATAGTTCTCGCCTTCTTGTTGTCTTGGAAGTTGATTCTGGCTCTCCCCTTGGTGAGAGTTGCTGCTATCTGTACTATTACAGCTTCTACAGTGTAGGCGCTGCTCCAGCCCTGAAATCCGAGTCAATGGTAATACCATGTGTAAGGGAAAACTTCTATAAGGAACCACAAAACTACAAAATATTATTCTGCGTCTACGGAGTTTGGCGTTGGATTATTTAGCATGAATTGATGGAAGGTAATTGGCACTTGCTAGTGCTGTTAGTGATCACTTTTCGTTTTTCTTAAAAACTTTCGAAATGACAATACAAGCCTCCAAAGTTTTAGAATAGAGGAAAATGATATATATTTGTGTATGAGCCACTTTCTCAATCAGGCGCAGAACAAGGTTAGGGTTTCAGTCGGCGTGCTCACACGATTTGTAAACATGACAGATTGGATGAAGAAAGTGAAAAGATCAATAATTACTGAGAGAATAAACGATAAGACTTCAAAAGTATCATAGAATATTGTAATCAGAGATTGTAGCCATCAGCAAAACTCTTAGCTTGCTTTGCGCATGACTGAGAAAGTGGCCTATACAATATGTCTGGTAATAAGGGGGGCAACCTCAATTACGAGTAACTAAACAGCCAACCTGCTGTGTCAGGAGCTCCATGCAGATGGCCCCACCACTGAGAACGTACCTGGACCACACAAAGTTGATAAGTTATCAAGATGTAAATAATTTTTATTGATATTATTGGTATTATTATTATTATTACTATTATTATTGTTATTATCACTATCATTATCATTAACATAATCATATTATTATTATTATTAGTATTATTATTATCCCGAAGTTGAACGCTAGTTTGAAAACTTCTCTATTTTAGAGTGAAGAATACATATAGTATATTATCAATACTATTGCTTCATCTGTTACATCACTAGTTCAAAAATATTAAAATAAGCGTCTCTTGTTTGTAATGTTTGTATGAATTTCTACTTTATGACATAGCAATGAGAATTCATGTAAATAAAACTATAGCAATCAAAAAACTAGAAATTCACAACTTCCCATAAGACACTGAACGACTGATCTCTAAGCTCAACTTTATTCCGTGGAGTTTATCATTTACATCAACTATTGCCTTTTTGTTCATAAAATTGCTAAAATCTTTAGTTGAACATAAAACAGAAGTATGGTTGCCTGAGACGCCAAACCAAAAAACTACGTGATTGTTTTTTCAATATACGAACTTTTCCGCAGAGACGAAAAACAAAGTTTTGAGAGAAAACAAGTATCGAGTATGTAACAAGAATTCAAATATTTTCCAACTATAAATTTGTTTGAAATGGTTTCACAACTGAAATGAATTATATCAATACCACTGACGCTGTGTGGGACAAAAACAGAGTTCAAAAAGGAACCTTACCCAGCCGTAATAACTGGATGAACAACCCGGACAAACGGCGGGTCAAATGGGAATCTATCCTGCAATGAGAAGATTTTCAAGGCATTGTATAAGTCTCTACTTCCAAAAATGACTACCAACAATCAAAGAAACCTATTTAGGAGATACTATATCGACCATAGCATCCTTATGTCATATGACTGTGTGTACATCTAATATGCGGATAACTATAATTTTGGAATCACAAGCAATTATCATTACTAACACCATTGAGAGTAACAAGCAAGCTGCATGGGTGTGAATTTGGGCCTTCTAAAATGGTACAAAACTTCTGACTTTGCAGACCAAAAACGAAGCAAACTACAAATGTCATATAAGAAAGTTCTTATATATGGCAATGTTCTTATCTCCCTTTGAAGTAAAACGAAATTTCAAAAGCCAGAAAAAATCCCTGGTAAACATTAGAAATTAAAAGAGAAATGAGTCAAAGTTTAAATTACAAAACACTAAATTAATACATGTAGTACGGTACGGGTGATACAGGGTTCGTACATTTTCAGAAATTCAAAAATCCAGGGTTTTCCAGGGCTGTTTTACCGTTTTTTCCAGGGCTTCTCCAGGGTTCTTGGAAGCCCAGAATGAAAATAACGTTCTCAACGAATTATTTAAAATAACATTTAATAGTCAATGTAATCACTGTAAAGCAACAATATGCTCCAAGTGCATCATTTCAATACTAAGCGGTGGTTTCTAACACAAAATGAAGTTTTGAAATGATACAAAAATCTACAATCTCGACTGTTACTTGTAATGAAATATAAAAATATGCACCATTTTGCGAATTAATTTTTTCATTAAAGTTCTGCGAGATTTTCCAGAGCTTAATTAAGAAATTCCAGGGCTTTTCCTGGGGTTTCTAGGGATTTAAAAATTTTCCAGGGTTTTCATGGATTTCCGGGGCCCGTACGAACCCTGGTGATAAAACAATGGGCTTAAATGACTTAATATTATTAATGACAGAAATGCTTCTAGTCTTCTTTCAAATAAATACCAAAATTTATAGGTCAAGATTTAGGAAGAGGAATCATGGCACTCCTTTTGATAGTCCTATTTCTACCATCCAGTCCCCTATATAGTATATATACACCTATATAGAGCACTACTTACAGTAAAGGTAATGTTCAACAAGATATAGTCAATTCCTTCCTCCTTTTTCAGCTGTACCATGTCCTTATGGAGTGTGCTGTCGGGGTCCACTCTGTTTATATGCAACAGTAAAAAGAATTTAGCAGCAAGTTTGAGGCACATCTTGTGGTTACACAGGGTCAAAAATAGAGGCCAGCTGTAGGCTACAGTTGGCAATATCCTGACCATCACTGGCTGTTTTTGTTCAGTATTTGCATATCTATTCTTGGTTTTTGAAAACAGCCTACAAATTTGAGCAAGTTTGGAAAAAGTTATTTTGAACCCTGTTACACCAAGATATTTAAACTACTTGTCTTAAAAGTGATATGTACATGTACACCAATAATTATTCTTTGATTAGAGCTATGGCAAAACATGTTGGTGGAGTTTGAAATGGCCAAAAATTGTGAGTCACATGGTGGTGCTGCACTTAATTTCACTAATGAAACCACCTAACATGAACATGCAACTATATGACAAACTCGAAAGCCTACTTCAGGACTACAACACAAACCTACAACAGTCAGTCGAAACTTGTCTCTTAAAATTATTGTAACACTCAGAGACAAGATTTAGTGATTTTTGTCACTCAAACTCTTATAAAATTAACCATGATCATGAGAATGTACAAACACTCGAGCTTCAATGCAAATGTTGTGTTAAGCTGTTAGGCTTACTTGTTAATCTTAATTGCCCAGTCGTACAAGCTGTCGTTGTTCAAACACACTGAGTAGGTGCCTGCAATTTCAAACAAAATGATAAATGCAATTTATGAGAAAACTGGAGTGATGGCTACATTGTAGATCTGCAAAGTGATATACATGACTGTACACTCCATTGCTTGAGGTCACTTTATACCAAATGTTGTGTAGCTGGTAATTCTGTATCAATAATGCGAGTGTGAATTGAAAATTGATTCCATGACCTGGATAGCTAATTTGGTTTTCGTCAATAAATTAAAACAAGTTGTCATTCAGAAGCAAAATAATTTTGATCTTACAAGCACAACTAACCATGATTGCAAGTGAAAATAATTTTATTGATACCTTAGAGAATCTTGAGTTAGATTGCAAGGAAAAAATCACCAGCAAGGTCCTAAAAATGCTGGCTATCGCTGGCAGCCAATGGCAATTTTGAACCCTGAACCATTATTTTCAATCGAGCAAGTGTCTTAGCAAAAATCAAGAGAAACTGGTACAATCTCAAAAGAAATAGAGGTGCAACCAGTTCAATATGATCAAGTGAGTCATCAAACATGGACAAAAATCCTTTCAGACAAAGATCCGGAGAAAATGACACAAATACAGAAATGAAGGACTAAGAGATAGTGTTGCAACCATTATTTTCGATTGAGCAAGTGTCTTAGCAAAGATTGAGTGAGTGTCTTAGCAACTTAGATCAGGAGAAACCGATACAATCTCAAAAGAAATAGAGGCATGACCATTTCAATACGATTGAGCGAGTCGCCACACAGAACTACATCTTTTGGCTCCTTCACAAGTTTATCAACTGATCCCTGAGTTGAGCCATTATTAAAGTAGGTAAGCTGCTAAATAAATGTAAGGATACCTTGTTTGAAGCTGGAGGACCTGTAGACATCTCTCAACTCTTTCATCAGTCTGTCTGTGGCCTGAACTGAGCCTGATACAGCTCCCTGATAAGACAACAGTACAGGTTTATAGGTCTGTTTACTACTAACATAACGTACACTTCATGCATGTAAGAATTAATATGCACACACATGTACAGTGTTCATTGTCAAATGAACTGGGTCCAGAGTCCCCTCAAATGACCACTCCCAAGCAGCAACTGAAGCTGGCCTAATAACCCCTTCAGCCCCAGCCACGTTGGCCTGAAGCTCATCAACATGTAAATTGACTTATGTAGATTTCCTATTCAAAATAAGTTGTTTGATAATGAGAACAAAGCAAATAATAAATAGCAACTTATCTAAAATGAAAAACCAAATTCTCCCAAGAGGTTTACAAGGAAAATACAGTATAGAGACAGCTTGGGAGAATTTAGCAACACACTGTACATTAGGTCATGATACGGCATGTCTGGGGCTGAGAGGGTTAAAAAAGAAGTTGTACACTGTAAAGAGCTTTGAAAAGTACATTTATTTTCATTTTTTAACTCTCTACAATTATATAAATGACCTACTTTCAAGTGATCTTCTCTTCTGCTAATTCTCAGTTTTTCCAGCACTGCATAGTTCTCTTCACCAATTTCTTGCATTTCACTGGCCACATTGTCACTTGCAGGAGTAACAATTCAGCCAAATGGTTAGTAACAGCTAAATTATAAAATATTTATTAATAAGTGTAAGAGCTTAAATGGATGTCTCATATCTGATATTAGTAAAATTGCACTGATGATTATTGAAAATGGCACGCACTGATTGGTTGAGAACTTTGTTCTCTCTCGCTATAATCACTGCTAGGTGATTATAACAATGACAGCTTTCAGTTTTCAAAATGGCGGCTAGATTTGTTGATGTTTCGCTGTCACAAATTGAGCAGTTTAAAGAAATTTTGTTCTATTTTCTCGAATAATCACCAGTGCAATTTTACTAAAACAATTATTAGTCACCTTAGGGTTTGTGAATATTGCGATAGTCACCTCAACTTCGGTGACTATTCGCCGATATTCATGTTGTCTTCGGCGACTAATTGTTAAATATTACCTTTATTAACATTCTTGCATTGCTACCTGGTCACTACCATACTAACACTAAACTAATATTTTCTAATTAGTCAAATTTGGTGATTGTTTGCATTTGTTTTCCTTTTTTTTCCTCGAGCGAGTTAAAATTATAAACAACAAAAATAAAATATATTTTGCAACTAAAAAAACATTGCCTCTTCAGTGTTCCCACTACTGGGAACACTGGAGAGGCAGCGTTTTCTTAGTTGCGAAATATATCTGTTGTTTATAATTTTAACTCGCTCGGGGAAAAAAAAGGAAAACAAATGCAAACAATCATGAAGAAACATGCGAGCCACAAGTTAGCGAAATTAACACAGAATCAAATTTGGTTGGTAATTACTAAAGTTACAGACAATAAAGACCTTTTCGTACTACTAGACAGTATTGTAAACAATTTGGCTCACTTTCATGATCCCATTTATTTGGATACCTAATATATTCCAAAACCTGTATTTTGGAACTACTTTTTAATTAAAAAATTTAATTTTATAATATTTATTACAGTTTTCCCCATAAATGTATCATTCTGTAACAGGTACATCTACCCATTCTAATTCCGTTTCAAACTTGGACTTATTGATGAGAACAATTGGAGCATTAATATTAACACAAAGCACATGCATGCATGCTAAAAAGTATTCCTCAAACTTACTCAGGTGGGTCCTCTTCCATTTCATAATTGTCAGAGTCCTCATCAATATTTTCCTGTGGGGAAATAAATACTGGTGCTTAAAACAAAAAGCAAAACTTGGATACCATCTTTGTCAACCCTGCTGCTGCTGCAGTGTACATAATTATCTTTTCAACAAGAAAAATAAATAACATCTCTGCATGTCCAACATTTCAAAGCCAAAATTTTTAGTCTCGGAGACAAATACATGTATATGGGTAGTCATGAGTAGTTATTATTAAACTTAGATATTTATTAAATAACAATCCTTTCAAAGACTAGGCAACCTTCCATTGTTCAGACTGTGGCAATTAGCTTTCCCCACATCAGAATGTTTAAATTTTCATACTGAGAATACATCAACCTTTACAAAACAGGTTTTTGAAACAAAATCTAAAAGTATTTTGTTTCAAAGCGACATTTCTTATATGCTACAAGATTTCATCCAATCGTGAGACTACAAAACAATAGCCAAAAAAGGGTTCGAATTTTCTATGTTCCCCACATCAAATTTTTGTTGCATTAAATATCGGAAGTCTTCACTATAAAGGAATAAACTAGTAAACTGGAGTTAAATAAATAAACTAACTGGTGAAGATACAGTAGATTTTCATGTTTTAGCCAACGTGGTGAGTGCTTTCAACAGTATCGCAATCAACACTTTTTTGCATTCTTTGCCATTGGCCTGCCTAGTTCTTACTTGGACCATTACTTAACAAGCAAAGGCTGAAGTGTAGCAAGGCAAAGATTGGAACCATAAGTACATATAAATTATGTACAATACCCTGGGGACTAGACAACTGGTTTTTTTTCAGGGACACAGTTGAACTTCTACCAGGATTTTATGGATTATAGTTTGTTTTAAACACCATAAGGAAGGTCAGATACACAAAGGAACAAGATTTCGCTAAAAACACAACAACAACATGAAATAAACACATACATGCAGAAAAAAGTACTGTCGACTCATTCTGAACAATGATAAAAACTGTTGGACAATTTATTTTAATGAGTTCAATTGAATGCTGTGTGAAGGCCACTCTCAACAAGACCTGGACTTTTAGTAAAACATTTCAATGAAATTAATATTTTATAATGGCCGGCCCTTTGTATCATTAGTCATTAAAATTTAAACTGCATTTAAATCTAAGAGTTTGTGTTGCCCAAACTGTGAAAATGATTGTGGCAAGTGAATGCTTCATTCTGGCAAATGTAAACTCTGAAACTACTTGCCAAAAGGGCATTCCAAGTGACCTTAAAAAATTTTCAAACTCTGTATGTATGTGGATTTTGATCAATAACAATTGATATACTATGTTTTTTGCTCAGCTGATGTCTCAGCTTGGGAAAATGATTGTTAATGCCTGGTTAATTGAAGGTTGATGTCAAGTTAACAATTAGTTTGAGTGCACTCATTTGAATATCATTTATTGCATCATGTGTACCTTCTAAAACAAAATTACATTTCATTTGGAAAATCTGGACACAATGGGTTAACTCTCTTGGAACTACTTACTAGAGGTGAAAAAAGGATCAGACCTGTCCAAAATATTTGCTTGGCACTTCAATTTCTCAGGCCATTCACATGAACACATGGAAAAGTGTGGAATCAACTTACATCTAGGAAAAATTGAGACTGAAAAAACAGAATCAAGACTTATATTGAAACTCGATAGCCCCCAAACGCACTCAATGAACAGTTTTTCACATAGTTTTAAACATTAAACTTAATAGCCAATTAGATGCTACATGTTATAACCATTGGCACAATTTTACTCTTTGATCTACATATTAAACAATCAATGGGTAAACTCAGC
>JAOBRH010977957.1:0-13527 GCA_027575125.1 Umimayanthus parasiticus | reverse complement strand
CAAACACCCACCCCCGCTGTGAAAATATCTGTTCCGCAAAAGTATTAGTTTCGTGCATTCCGGCCCGCGGGGGGGGGGCTACTCCCAAATAGTTTGGGTGGGTGTGTGCCACTGGGTTCGTGAAAGTCTTACCATCTACTAGACTAAATTTTCAATTTTGTGACCCTGTACCAGAGTAAAAATACTCAATTGTTCTTGATTTCAATCTTTTGTGAGCGATCCATATTCTAGACCAATAAATTTGTTTTCTATGATTACTAGACCCTATCCCAGAATAAATGGCTTGAAAACCATACCCTTTTCAGCAGCATATACCCGTATAGCCAATATATGGGAGTACCCATATCCCCCCCCCTCAGGATTTTGGCCAAATTCTGCAGGTCTCATCTCAAAAACTATTCAACCTATTCACCCCAAATTTTGCACAGAGCTTGCCAATGATGTGAATTGCATGAATGTACACGTCCTGGGGATTTTTTTATTTACTTGGTTCTTGAGAAATCTGGCAAAAACTGCCAGTTATTGATGTAAAACAGCAATTTCAACTTTGCAATTTGATAAAAAAAAAGTGGCAAAGCACCTAAATGCAAATCGCTGGAACATTCTTGTAAACCTGAATGACAGCGTGTAAACTGTGCAGAGGCATTAATTGGTTTTTGAGATGGAACTGCACAATGAAAACTTGTTTTTACGAAACAAGAGGCTCCAGTGGATTTAGATTAGATTCAATATAAATGTAAGCAGCTCTTTTGGATAGGGAATTTAATAAGGTTTTCTAAATGAAATATATACTTTTGTGGGACTTTATTAAAAACCTAGTGCACTATAAGCAAAAAAGTGAAGAATATGAAAAGGGGGGTCTGATACATTAATGTGATCCCTGGTGTTTGACAAAAGCTAAGACTGAAATGAAAGAAAAGTCACTATATTCCAGATTTTTGTCAAACTTTTGTATTCTAAAAAAACCAAAAAATTGCCATCTGGTAACTGAGGAGAAAGTCATTACATGCCAAGACAGAAAACATTTGATAAGCTATAGAAGTGAGCAGTTTTTATCGGTTTCAAATCTATTGTCAAAAAATAATTAAAAGTGGGAAAGGTAACTTCACATTTCAACTGATTAACTGAATTAATTGTTTAATTTTAATAACAAAGGTATAAATTAAAAATAATGCAACTTAAAAGCTGCACTTCAAAACAATAATATGAATGATTGAAATAAAAAATGTACTGTTTCTGTTCCATCGAGAGAAAAATATCACAGACACAATAAAACCATCAAGGCACTGTTTCTTGGATTTGCTATAAAATCTAAAACTTAGAGTGCGAAACAAATAGATCAAAGATGGACAGAATCCCCCTCTAGGTGATGGTTTCTCATATCACTCCTTTTTAAGATAAATTGGTTCCACATATTTTTATCTCTAATCCATAGTTCGCTTTTGTTACTGGCTGAGATCAAATTGCTTTATTTCTGATAATCATGGCTTCTCAGCTCTGACTTCCTGTACTAATTATTTTGCTGTATCTTGATCAAGTTAGTTAATATATAAATGATAGCTAGGTTTAGCAGCTCCTTACAAAACTCTGACAGCATAATGCCCTGTCCTTTAGAAAAGGTTATCATAGATCTCCTATCCAAGTAATATGAGAACACTGACCAGTAAAACAGAAATATAACGAAATCTGAAAAAGTCTCCAGTTTGCTACACCAAAAAAGGACTTTACTTGTTTTGTTATGACTAATGTACAACGCAATTTCACAATATTGACGGTTCTTAATATGACAGAATTGAATAATCATTTCATTTTTGGAGTATTTAATGATCACTGGAAACTCCTCAAGTATTAAAACAAGGTGTGTAAAGGCCCTTTGCCTAAACAAACAGTTGGCGTATTCTAAAAATACTGTCATCAAAAATCCAAGAACCGTATTTCTCTAAAACCACAACATGTCATCAAGTTGTCTTGTGCACTCCGCTGGCCCGAGAACTTCGCCCGGCATAAATACACCATTGGAAATCCCCAGCAAAACACCACAGAAAAATTGCCAATTCATGTCTTCTTAAGAAAACATAAAAACTTTATGAGTACATTTGGAACACTAACCTAATTAAGAAACAGAACATTGGAGTCAGGGAAAAATGCGTCGTGTAAACACACGAAACAAAAGACAATTAAAAACAAACAATAACTCGAGTTGGAGCGGAAAGCATCGAGCAGTATGATCTCTTTCCACACCAGCAACTCTTACTAATGGCAGATTCACTGTTGCTAAAAATGAGGTTATTTGGTCATTCAATATAAAGAAGGCCTTTTTCTGACGAATCATTACCAATCAACCGCAACGCTAATGTGGCAGAACCCCGCGGTGACTTTTTGTAGCGAATACCACACAAAGCCGCGCAGCGCACACACAATATATCTTGATGTACTCCCCCTCTCGTACAAAATCTGCTTTCTACACCTGGCACTTCAACTCACAATACATATTCAAGAAGATTCTTCCTTTTCGACTTCTAGAATTTCTGTTGTAACAACTATGCGTGCGGCCCGGAAAGTCAATATACAGCCGAAAATTCTGCGGGCCGATTGCTGCATGCTGCAACGAAAATTGTACTTGAACTAGCCCGATCGTTTTTAACCGCGCAAACCCACATTTTGAAACCATCTGTTCTATGTCGTAAATGAGAACCGCAATATTTGACCTGAAGCCACAAATTTCCAAATCCATCACTTTTGTAGACATTTCATCTTTGCCGGCCCAACGTGAGATATTGCTTCCAGAATGGAGAGTGCGCGCGCTTGTTAAACACTAGATTCTAAAATACTCTCAGGACTGATATAAAAATCCAAAGACTGAAAGAGCGTCTTTGCATAGAGTGTTATTACCTTAGCGACCATTGCCGTTTTTGCTCCAAGTCGGGACGCCATAATACACTGGTTCGCACCTTTGCCTCCGAAACCCATGGAAAATTTCGTGCCGTGAATGGTTTCTCCCGCTTTGGGCAGCCGGGGAACATAGCTGCAAAAACACAAGTCAAAAATAGTGTCAGTTTAGCGGGAAATAAATATTTAAGATTTCTGTCACACAGCCGACACTATCCGTACCAACCTCACAAGATCTGTCATGCAAGAGCCCACGACGACAATATCAAAGCTCTCATTTTCCCCCGCCATCTTCCGAACTTTTCAGCTGCTTCTTATTTGTTTAAAAGTTCAGCCTGAACTCTCATTCCAACACCGCTGAGCGATTTTGTGTGTAGGCTCACTCGAAAACGATTCAAGATGGCGGCCACCAATGGGTGAGGTCCAGGTTCAAAACGACGAACCTGAGAGGTAGAAGCAACAGAGAATATGCCTTTGTTTGATGTAATAGGACTTGGAGGAGAGAAACATGCAGTTGTAATAGACATCGGGACTGCATACACAAAGTATGACGGTTTGATTGACCAGTTAATTTGGGCCTTCTTGAAACTTCATTGTCTGTGACTTTCAGTCTGTAGTTTCTAGTTTCCATTTTGTATGCAAATCTTAGCTTTATTACTCATGCTATAGCTATTCTTAAAGAGAACGTGCGTGAAATTTCTGAAACAGTGTCATATGCCTGGTACACTCTTGTTGACTCTATTTTTGGTCTATACATAGATGTATTTTGAAAATCTATATTATTTTGGAACTCTAGTATTTTATTTTAAAAAAACTGTTGAACGTTAGTCAGATGCTCTGGAAAGCACTGATTTTCCTCAAACGTTTTCATACTCAAATATCAAAAACACCCGGCCAGGCATACCTAATTGATGAAATCGATGATCAGGAATTAATCGAATAAATCAAAAACAGTCAATGAAAATCAGTTAATTAATATCAACTGATATTGATCAATTGATGACCAATCGTATATCACAAAGAAAGTTTCCAAAACCTCATAGATTGCTATTGAATTTTGGCACAGTCGGAAGCAAATGATAATATGTTCTTTTCTTGCGAAGCTTTTAAAATATATAAAATATCACAAAATTTTCTGTCATCAATAGGTGATCGATTACTCAATGTCAATCGATTAATTGATATTGATTGGCATTGATAGGTCATCTATTTTCATTGATTTCATCGATTAGGTACACCAGGAAAACATCAAAATAGTAATTAATATTTAAAGTCAGTAAAGGAAATTAGAAATCCAGTTGTCTATTTAGGTTGTAAGTTTTCATATGAAATTGTTATTCCTTACAGAAAACTTATTTAGACCTGCATTATTTTATAGGATGCATAAAAGGTCACACAAATTTTTAGCTGCTCAAGAACTTTGCATACAAATAATTTATGTTTTGAAAGAACTTTGCTAGAAATCTGTGCAAGGTTTTTGAAGTAACTTGGCAGCATGAAAAACATCTAGTTTGTTTCTCAGATGTGCAGTTTTCAATTCGGGCCATAAGGAAAATAATACTTTATAACAATTAAGTTCAGTTACAGTGGTAACATTCAAAGGTATCGCGTTATTAATGACAATGAACAAAGTCTGCAAAATTATGTTTTGCAAAGAAAACAGAATCAAGAAAACCATTTTCAAGTTCGAGTTACACACATGTAATATACTCTTACACATGAAAGTATACAAGTAAATAAATCACTTAAATTTGTTGCATGGCAGTTTTTGTGTTTGTATGCTATAGAGTCGAAGTATTTATTTTTGTTTTTTTGCAATAACTTCAGCATCCAAAATAGCCACAAAGTACATGTCAGATGCCATATGTATTGTGTCACACACGAATAGCCAGATGTAATTAGATCTAGATGACCAGAGTTTATGCAGATTGTATATAGCCAGAGCATTTCAAACTCTATTCAACTTTACATGTTTTGCCCTTTCATAGTCCTTGTCTCATCTCTGCTGGTCTCTCTGCCAGTCTGTATTAGTCAGTGTTGGTCTGTGTACATCGCTAGTGCACAGGACTTCATTGTATTACTTGAGGTATACTTAAAAGTCTGAATGTGGAAGAAGGCAACTTCTTTCTGTTATAGAATTATAAACATCATTAAAATGTTTTGGCTCTTTGGCTTTCTTCTGTTTAAAAATCTATAAAGTAAAGTTAAAAATACTGTACAATTTTTTGTTTTTAAACCTTAAATGTTAAAACTAAAAAAGGCAGAAATAATCAGAAGTTGCCCACCTCATCCCGCCATGCTCATTTAAGTACAGACGTTTGGAGAAGAGACTGTGAATCACTTAGTGGATTACAGTTATAATCATAACGATGGTTATAGAACATAAAAACTATTGTACTTAATGTCAGTCACACTCAAAATGCATGATCAGAGACCTCCAACCGCCTCTTGTGTTTACAAGTGTTATTTCTAACTGAGGGATTAGGAAATTAGGTAAAGTTGCATTTTAGTGTTGTAAAACAAGAATATGTTTACAAATTTATTGTTCAAAACAATACAACCTTTTTGTTTGGGGGGAATAGAATACATTATCTGCTTGTTAATGGTATTCCAATTTACTGAGGCACATGCAAACTTGATTCTCTTTTTACGGTACTATCCAAACAGATGTGGATTTGCTACAGAAGTTGCTCCCCGGCACATCATCCCAAGTGCTATGACCCACACAGTAAATGGAAAGGTTGGAGTCAAGATACATGTACCTGCTAGTGAATGATATAATTAGTTTTATCATAGTTGATAGAACAAACTGGTTGGGAAGCTCAATAAATTTCAAAGGCAGTGTACAAAGCGGCGTTGTTTTATGTTGAACAAACTGTGACCCTGTACACTGTTTTGTTCAATGTGTTAGCCCAAATGCTTTTGTTGGTTAGTTGCTAATATGCATATGAATACCTTTTGTGTTTTGTGCAGGGTCAAGGCCAATGAACAAAAGAAGTAGGGAACAAAAACATATAACAAAGAAACTGTTAAGTTTCCTAACCAGTTCACTCTATCAACTATGGTTTTATCATGTTTGTAATGTAGATACTATCAGTACTACAATAAGTTTGCAGAAACTTTTACTATTAGTAGAAAACATGTGTTTCAGCCTCAAATAGGAATATAATTAAGAATACAATCTAAAACAGAAGCTAGAACAAATTTTGTCAAAAATTTACAGTTTTTTATTTCAAACTTTCATTTGCATAATTAATATGCATAATAATGATATCATCCAATTAATGTCAAAAGATGCGCTAATTAATGGACTACAGGTACTGAAGTTTCATTTTGATTACTTGAAAGCATCAAATTTGAGGTCAG
This sequence comes from Umimayanthus parasiticus, assembly GCA_027575125.1. Classification (NCBI taxonomy): domain Eukaryota; kingdom Metazoa; phylum Cnidaria; class Anthozoa; order Zoantharia; family Parazoanthidae; genus Umimayanthus; species Umimayanthus parasiticus. The sequence goes on along the minus strand of JAOBRH010977957.1, from coordinate 7,272 downwards.
AAAACCTATAGGGGTCCATTTGACCCCCCACTCCCCTCGACATTTGAGGGTAAAAAGAAGTTTGTTCAGTTCTGATTTTCCTTTTGAACCTTTCCTCTTTGAAAAACAATTTACATGTAATTGTTTTAATTATAATAAAAACAATAACAACTTGTAACATATGTCTTTGCTGAGCAAGCCTACATCCCTAGTTTCTGAAATGGTTTACAGAAGGGACCTCAACAGACTAAAAAGAATTCAAGAGATTACAGTAAACTGACTAAAGACCTATATTAAAGTAACATATTATTTAAATCTATCATTGCAACAAAATCTTACTGTTTGAAGCTTACTGTATTGAAGTTTGACTTTGGACATGTCAACTACTTTAATGCAGCTATGATCAGGGCTTCTCTTAGAATAATGTCCAAGACATTCCAAACATCTGCTATAAAGTTTACATGTAGAGTCGTCTAGATTTAAGGGAGTGGCCTGACAATTATTGGAATATTGTGTGAGAAAAACACAGATGCCTTTTCCTGGTCACTTTTTCCCAAATTGCCAGTTCTGGATCCACCCTTGTCCAGTGGCCACATCTTCTAGACGCAAAACCTTTATGGGTATCATGCCTATATCCTGTGTTTTATTAGCAATGACCACAACAATATTTATTTCAGTACCAAACTTTAAATGCTATGCAAAAACTATTGAATGAACAGCAAAGTGTATGCATACAAGTATAAAGATTACTGGTCTTATAATTATAATAATAATAATAATAATAATAATAATAATAATAATAATATTATTATAAATTAATGTACAATCATGTAACTTACCTGATAAAAGCATACATGTAATTAAACTAACATCAAGCAAATGTTTCATCTTCGTATTGAGTGGTACAAGCCAGGTTTGTTTGCAGCCATGGCATATCATTACCATCTCTGGCAAATGATCAGTTTTACACGATTTCTCTTTCAGACCAAGACAGTGAAGATTATGGGTGATGAGAAAAAGAATCCCGATGAGTTGTATGCACTGTTGAGGGACTTCATTCACCAAATTTACTTCAGGTAATTTTAGATATAGGAAAAACTAAGACATAACTGTATCAGCATTCTGTGTTTGACTGAATTTACTATGGCATCACTGTTAAAATTAGTTTATATTTCATTTCAGTTGGTACTACAGTAATTTATTCCTTAATTTTATAAAATTCAACAACAGCTTTTGTAATACATTAATTAGATGTATATTATCATATTGATATTATTGTTAAGTGTACATGTACTTTTGTCATTGTTGTTGTTATAATGTTTTTGTAATTGTGATATTGGGAAAGGATTGAGGGGAGATCAAAGGGAGTGAAACAGGGGTTAAAATTGGAAATCAGAATAAGGGTATCCCTAAGATTGTTAACAAAAATTGTAAAAGCTATCATTATCTGCTCACCATCAATTTAACAATAGTACACTTTTTTGACCCTGTAGGTATCTACTGGTCAATCCACGAGATAGACGAGTGGTTATCTCTGAATCAGTGCTGTGTCCGACAGTGTTCAGAGAAGTTTTGGCCAGAGTTCTCTTCCAACATTTTGAGGTTTGTCACCTTAGATAACTTCCATTGTACATCCCAAGTCAGACTAACAGTCAAGTTTCCAAAGTTTTGTACAGTTGCTCCTGAACATTACATGTACCTCAATTTAGTGACTGAAGTAAGACTCCAAAAGAACTGTTATTATTATATGACAAAGATACTTCACACAATCTGATTGGTTCTTGAGCTGCAGTATTTCATGGGAATTTTGGATTGTTGTTAATGACAATAGAAACTACAACTGTAAATAGGTGCAAAATAATAAACTTGAATTGACCAATGTGCATGCAGAACCGGATGCATGAAGTAAAGAATTTTCACTTGAACAGTGTAAATGTTGTTTATAGAAAAAATGCCTTCTTAAGTTCTTAAATAGTGTTCCCTAACAATAGCTTTCACTAATATTCTAGGGGGCCTTATAATAGTTATAATTTTTATCAACCTCTATGTTTGGTCTTTATTGATTATGGGAAATATCAAACTTCAGCCCTATTGCCTCGGTCAATACAGCAAGGCTTCAGTTTGATATTTTCTGTACAGGCCTCACTCTGGGTCAATAAGTGGTTAATAATGAACAAGAGGCTACTTCATAGCCTGACTCGGGCCGTATCATATGATTCATAATTAGTAACAACAGTTTTGAGCAGAGTATGCTATAAACAACATTTGAAAAAGAAATATAAACCATCTTACATGTATCGAGTGGAAGACCCAATCTCAATGGATTGCATTTGAGTGTTTATCCAACATTTAGCTCTTCTAAACACACAACATCTTTAGCAAGCAAAAAAGAAAATCTAACTGAACTCTGGTAAAAATTATAACCTTAAATAACTACCCTGAACTGAGCACCCTCCCCCCTTCCTGGTTGCACTTATTCTTTATTGAACACCATGAAATATACCACGTGGTCAGTTATGTTTGATGTCATCAGACTGTTATTCACATCTAGATCTATAAAAATGGAGAAAACCATAACAAGTTTTGTACATCTATAGCAATTATGCTATGAGTGGCCCTTGGCATAACACTGGGGTTGCACTACTCTTTTTGATAAATGTTTTATAAGTTCTTCTAAGTCCCCTGAAATAGGACACCTATCTATGAATGGAGTGGAGAAAGACAGTCCCAAAAGTAAGAACCCTGATTAATTAACCTGACAATCACTTACAAAAATATAAATATAATTTTAAGTCATTCTATTAAATATCCCACAGGTAACGTGTAATATTGAAATTCATATATCTGGACACAAGCACAAAAAAAGAACACCTTTACTCTCCAATATATTTTTTCACTTTTCAATTCAGTAACCCCTCGCCTCAAACAGTACGAGGATTAATTACTGGGTGCAGCCAGTAACATATATCAACTACAACAATCATGATCAGAAGTAATATTTTTAAACAAATTCACAAACAAGAACTCTCAGCTAAGCCAACAAACAAAACCATTGGCTATGTACCATACGAAAATATTTGAGGCTTGTAAATACTCACGAGTTGAAGGTCCAATTCATCGTGAAGGCGAGTCGAGTCTGACCCAGATTTGATTTGAACACAAAGCCTCGCAGCATTCGTGTTTTGCTTCAAAGTACACGCATTATCAAATAGCTTCAAATAGCAGAGTTGCTGTTCTCGACTACTTTCTTTGTCCATGTAAATTGCTGTCAGTTGTTCCAACGCACCTTTCCCAATTTTTTCTCAGTCAAACTTGGAATCTACTGCTGCTGCCAAGCTGATGTAAACAATTTTGTCAGTCGTCTGTGAGGACCTTCAAGTTTCAGCTGTTCAAAATCAAAGTCAAACTCAAAGCGTTCATATCAACCATCACAGTTGCATTAACTAGTTACTTTGTCTCGTAAACGGCAAATTCTTGAAGACGAAGTGCTGGGTCTTTATAACGCTTTTCGAAATACGTTTCTTTACAAATATACAAACCCTTAAATTAGGTTTTCAAAGCAACTATTGCCATCGAAAAGCATTTCTGCTTGGTGTCTTGTCGGCCATGTTGGAATTGACCGTGGGTTCAACTTGGTCTCGCGGTCGCCTGCAAAGCGCATGCACAGACAGGTTCGACACAAAGACAAAGATCACAGCCGAAACCTAAACTCGGTGCCTCACGTCCCAAGTAATTACCATCAAATTTCCATATATTTTCTGTTTTTGTAGAACAAGGCCTTGACTGTGATTGTTGTTTGTGGGAGTGATGTGTAAAAATAAACTTCATATCAAAGGTCAGGGTTGCCAAATATGTCCTTAAACTTGTACATGTAGGAAGCCCGTCTGTGAAAGAAGTTGGTATGATCTATACGAGTTTGCAAACAAAACCTCAGTCCTATAATTAGCATGCCAATTCTTTTCTAAGCCTGCATTCACATTGCAACAGGTGGTTGACAAACCTGCATTTTACAGATTTGTAGCATTTAGCTCTTTTAATTTTAGCATTTTTACAAAATTTAATGTACATTATATTTGTTAATTTCTTGATATCTGTACAGGTGCCTTCAGTGCTGTTTGCTCCGTGTCACCTGATGGCTATATTTACACTGGGCATACAGACTGGGCTGGTTGTCGACTGTGGGTACAACGAGACTGTTGTGTTACCGATATCCTTCACAGTCTGCATCTTTGTCCATGTTGACATCAAACCAACCTTAGAACCAGGCATTGCAGAGTTTTTGGTCCTAATAGTAATTGAAGAGTCTAAACAAAATAATGCAAAGCAGACATGAGTGGCATTGCATGAAAATTAAGTTCTCCCAAAGGTTAAATTTAACTTAGGGAGAATTAAGAACTTGATCAATAGTCACTGATATGTGTTCCACTTACTACTGTCTTCAACAATTTTTTGTACAATTTTTATTTCCATATAAATTAAGCTAAGTTAAGATGTAACTCCAAACAATGTGCGGATGGAGGAGGCTATCTCAATCTTTTATCCTATTCTTTATAGTCATTACACAGTGGTTCCCTAGTAGAAATTTAAAGCCATTTCGATAATTTTTAGACCCTCATTTCTCCCCCACTAAATGAGGGTCTAAAAATCGACACATACAACACTTCAAGTAAGTCAGAGTTTATTTCATTCAGTAGTTACAGAGATATTGGCCAGAGACGAAATTCCCATACAAAGTCTCTTTAAAAATTTGATTTCACAACAATATATCAGGCTACTTGATTTATTCACTTTGAGCCTGGGTCTCCTGTGGAGAGAGCTATCCACCAGACCCCCTACAGTGTAGATGTTTGCACCTTCACTGCACACATGTATGCACCCCCCATGAAAAATCCTGGTAACGTGCCTGCCTTCCCTATCCTTTCTTAAGCCCCTCTCCTCCCCTTGTCCAACCCCCCCCCCTCCCCTTCTTCAATCACGACCCTATTTGGAACTCAAGAAAATAGCCTGGCTGGCAATTTCAGGCAGTGTCATACATGTAATTATGTTACAAATCTTTGACTGTCATTAAGTGTATGAAGGAATTCCAATCCTGAAGGCTTGCGAGACTATCACTTTGGCTGGCAGGGCCATACATGAGTAAGTTTATGTGTGTATGGTGCTGTGGGAAGAATTTTACTTAGAATTAAATCACAGCTTATAAAATACATTTTTGCAAAAACTGTTACAAATGCAATTTATACATAACAGTAACTGCATGTACATTTTAACTTGATGTTAGTAGTAAACAGAATGAGATTTCAAAATACAGTACCGTGCAGAGGTAACATACCAAGACCCGCGGGTCAAGGGTCGCGGGTGGCTGGTGACCCGAGGGTCGAAAGCAAAACAGATATGCACATTTTAATCAACCAACCCGTGAGTGGGCGGGTCCGTACAAGTTCAGTGTACAATGTAGTCACCATTTGTTTCACAGGTTTTGGCTATCCAAAACATATCAGAACTTTCATGGATTAAATTTCAAGCGACGGTCATACTCTGCAAACTTCGAATGTTGATGAGACGTGAAGTAGCGTAAACACTTATGGCTTCGCTTCAGTGTTGAATGAAGTTAAGATGAATCTTGACAAAATTCTTTGCCGGTCAGACCTCTGAAAACGAACTTGTTCTGCAGATTTATAATATCAATGTCAGCTACATTGTATGGTTTGATGTTTTAATGAGCTTTGAGTAGCTATCGATCAAAAACTTCTCCGTTGCAGTTGCTAAATAAGCGAAATGTGACATTTCAAGAACCAAACTTTGATCTGATGTTTACATCAAAGCTGCAAATTTTGGATGGAGAGCAAACTTCGAAACATGCATGTTTCTAAGTAACTCTAGTTTAAATTTCAGGATCAGCACTGAGCACAGTTAGTAGAGGCAGACATTAGAATAGTCTTACCTTTCAGTCGAATAGTAGTAAACGCCTTGTGCAAGTTCTTGCGGCATCATCTTCGAATCGGGAATATATAAATTATATATAAATATGGAATATTCACAATAACTTTCTACTTTACAGTAATTAAATTTGTAATTCAGTAACACTCAATATTTGCTTTTACATTGTAGGAGTGACTACAGTTGATTTGCCTTCAAAATGGCTTGCTGACTTCCATTAAACAATTGTGTTCATTCATAGAAAGTCAACCTCAAGCTTGTGGTCCAACTCTTAGCTATAGTTTTATTACTGTTGTTGTTGTTATATTTTGTTAGTCAATATTTTAGCAGACAGTGCTTTCTATTTCTTTAGCCATCTTGAAAAACAACTGATGGAGAAGAGCTTGGTTCAAATAGAAACAGGAGTAAAACCGTTGTCCTCAGTGTTAGGTAAGCCAACAGTTACACGTAAGAGTTAAGTGTTAGTTTTACTAATTACTTCTAATTTTAATTAAATCTTTATTACTGATCAGTGTACCAAATTAACAGTTCAACTAATTTATTTTATTAATAATTAGAATACAATATCTAAGTAAGATTAGATTACAAAATAATACAATCTTATAATGATTTGTCTGGGAGTCTCTACAAATGCCATGCAATCTAGCAGTATCCAGAATTTTCAAAAATTTTGTATCTTAAGTAACAAGAAAACATTATTTTATAAACCAACTGCATTTAAGCAACAAATGGAAAAAATAGATGGGTTCAGGTTGTTCACTAAAAAACAGGGATAGATCATTAAAAAATGCTCCCAAATTACAGAAAAATGCCCCCTAGACTGATGTACTTTAGTTGAGTTACTTTAGTTGTACTATATACTTTTTAAACTTAATTGTGAACTTGATTCACTTTAAAAAAATCAATAAAAGTGATTCCTTGTTTTACATGATTTTCCTTATGAGAAATTTTAACTTCAGTTTGGTTGATATAGGACGTTTGCATGATAACATCACAAATCTGGGACATCACTGTATAGCAAGGGAAGGAGGGCTTGACCCGGGGGGGGGGGGGTACTCCCATTGTTTGGGTGGGGCTGTGCTGCTGGGATTGCAAAAGTCCTACCCTTTACTAGAGTAGATTTTGCAAATTTTGTGACCCTATACCAGAAGACCCTTTCAATCTTCTGTTATAACAATTTTTTCCACTTAGCGATCCCGTTAAATGGGACCCCATTCTAGACCAATTTTCTATGATTACTAGACTCTATCCCAGAGTAAATGGCTTGAAACCCATAATTATAGTCAATAATTATATGGGAGTACCCCCCAGGGGGGTCTTGAACAATCGAGAGACCCAAAAAAGTATACTAGATCG
>JAOBRH010977956.1:0-21702 GCA_027575125.1 Umimayanthus parasiticus | reverse complement strand
GTGCACCTTCCGTATTATACAGAGATATATATTTTAAGGACTGCTGACATGAGCGCCGCTCAAGCTTAAAGTGCACCCCCCCCCCTCCCCGCCGAAAAAGCTGCGTACGCGCCTGATACACACTGTATTTGCAGTCTATTAACTGTAAAAAATGTTATAGTGGGCAATAAAGTCTTTGGTCAAATAATGAAGGCTGGTATACTACTCAAAATTCCCACATGTAAGTCTTCTAGAACGCTTGGTTATACGTCGTTGTACATGGCAGCTCACAAGCTGCAGAACAGTCTTCTACTGACTGGACGTCCGAAACAGATTTTCTAATAAGTTAACAAAGTGCGAACACAACCTTGGATAATATTTTAGCCGGTTACTTTAGAAATGCACGATTCTGCAAATCAAGCCTTTTACCTTAGTTTTGATTCAATCGAATGGTTATGTATTTGAGAAATAAGAAATAGAGCCAGCCGCAATCCAACTCGCCACTTTTGACTGACTTCGCTTAATTCAGCTTCCAGCTGAAGTATTTTATTCACGCGGTGTCTCGCTGTCGTTATCACAACAATAAATTGGGTTCTGCCCGGACCCGTTGCGAAAGCAAACAGGAACTCAAATATTTTACTAAATATTGATCTTGCTGAAGCTTTTGTCCATCCAGAGTTATAATTAAACTGCTAAAATTTCGAGAGGAACAAGAAAAGTTTGAAAAAGTTTTACTTCCGCGTAATGCGTTTCAGTCCATGGCTGCCACTGGATTACAAGAACTTGCTGTAGCCTCTCTTTAGATGTTTCTTGCGGCTGAATCAATTCCTTTCAAGAAGTAATGTTTTTGTTTCACGGGGTAACAAGATGAAAGAACACTTTTTCGTCTGTACGTGGCCATAATATCGGTGAGGATTTGGTACATTCTGTGTATCCCTGCATATCCTGTATGATATGCTGTTTTTATAAAATTAAAGATCTTTGAGCAAAAGCAAAAAGCTTATAAAATATATTAGCGGTTATTACCGCCAGTCTTTTGAAGGAGCGCACCGGAATCACAAACGGTTAAAAGCTTTTGACGTCCGCTCCAATTCCCTAGTTTGACCTCGCTCAGTATTCTCCTGGAGCTGGATGAAATATTTCCCTGTTATGAGTTCTCCAATATTACCGAGCAATTTTACCTAACACTTTAACAAACTGCGAACTCAATCTTGAAGAATGTTTTAGTTACTTTAAAAATCAGTCCTATCTTGCAAATCAGACCTTTTGCAATAGTTTTGGTTTAATCGAAGTCGGTTAATTATGTGCTTGAGAAATGAGAAAGAAAACCAGTTGAACTCTAACTCGCCACTTTTATTTCAGTATATTTCCACATTTAATATCACAGGACAGAAAATCGCGAGCTGAACTGAATGTAAGATTAGTACCGAAAACAAACAACTTATTCAGGAAGTTATGTATATCAGCAGCTGTGTGCAGTACACAATGAGTACAGTAGTGAGAACCGCACAGCTTGTTCAGTTTCATAACACTGAAATCTAAGAAAACTGTTATCTGATTCACACGGTGTCTATGGTTGTCGGTGTCACAATAATAAATGGGCGCTGCCCGGGCCCGTTGCGAACACAAACAGAAACTCTAACTTTTTACATTGTTGACTTTGCTGAAGCTTTTGTCAATCCAAAGTTTTGATTAGACTTTTAAAAAGTTTCAAGAAGAGCAAGTAAAGTTTGAAAAAGTTTTACTTACGCCTAATGGGTTTCAATCTATGGCTGCCTCTGGATTACAAGAACTTGTTAGAAACTTTCTTTAGATGTTTCTTGGGGCTGAATAAATTCCTTTCAAGAATTAAGTATTTTTGTTCCATGGGATAACAAGATGAACCAGCATTCACCAGTTCGCAGCCCAGGTGCATGGTTAGATTCAAATTCACCTGGGATGATCATAAAACAAAAACATGCACGTTCTGTTGCATTCTATTACTTGTACAATACAAGAAGGTTTAGAAAGTAACCTTAGTAGGGAACGTAATGAGATTTTAGTTCATGGTTTTATTTCTTGTCGTTTGGACTGTTGTAGCCGTCTGCTTTACCGTCAACCGGCATGTCAGCTTCAGAGGTATCAGAGGGTACTGAATACGGCATCTCGTCTTGTCTTTCAAGAGGGCCAATTTTGCCAGATCACACCATTAAGCCGCGTGCAAACGCACTAAACATGTTCACTGAACAAGCACTAAACATTGTTGCATGTTTGTTGGGTGATGTTTGCCGGGGTGTACAAACGCTCTAAACATCCGCTAAACATCCGCTAAACATACTGTGCAATACAAAGGATAACGGCCATACTCGAACGTATAGATTTTTTGTCTCGCGCTTTGCCTTTGGAATAATCAAGGAATAACTATGCAAAGAAAATTTTGTTTTGTTTCAAAATCAAGTTTGAAAGCTATGCTTCTCCATACAAAGTCTGTAGTTCTCGAAACTTTGACGTGCGTTTTCTCGAAAACTCGCGCGACACACGTTTCCCGCGTCCGGAAAAATTTCGCTAATAAACAGGTAGCGTGCTGCACCACAACTGTCTGTGTGTGTTTATATTTTGACAGAAATCTCCATGGATACGTCGTCACAGTACGCATGCGTGCGCCCAACATTGTTGGGTGTTCTGTGCAAACGCACCCAACACTGTTGAACCACGCTTGGTTGACCGCGAAACAAAGGAAATGTTGGGCGCTTGTTTTAAGCAGTTTCAATTTGGGGTGCTTGTTCGGTGAACAGGTTTAGTGCGTTTGCACGCGGCGTTACTCAGTACGCTTCATTGGCTGCCCATTATTTAATTTTAAAATACTACTTTAATTTTTAAGACTATTCATGGACTTGTTCCATCATGTATTTGCAGTCTAGTAACTGCAAAAGGTAGTATAGCAGGAAATATAGTCTTTGGTCAAATAATGAAGGTTCACTGCTAAACATTCCAACATGCAAGTCTTTTAGAACGCTTGGTTATAAGGCGTTTTAAATGGCAACTCACAAGCTGCAGAACAGTCTTCAACTGGACATTTGAAACACATTTTTGAATAATATTTCTAAGAGAACACTTAAAACGCATTTTTATAAGATCGCCTATATTTTAGATTCTTAAAGTATGAACTTGACCACAAATTTTGTATGTATTATATTTTATAAATAGGGCAAATTTCGATCTTGATCTCATTTTTAACTATACGTTTAGGCCAAACAAAAAAATATATGTGTTTTCGGTTACCGACCGTCCCTAAGTTTAGGTCACCGACCCTGACTTTTTTATTGTCATTTTTGTTTTTTCACAATCGATTCTTCTCGCAGAAAAATGTTTTCAGTTTCAAGTCTGTTTTTGTTGCAGCTTATCAAAAGTATAAAACTAAGTTTACTGAAAGTGTTTTTGAACGTTCTCGCACTGCAGTCTGCATGCAGACGACACGTCAGCCAAGATCCAACTGTCAGCCAATAAAAATGAAGGAGCAACAAGCGTGACACCACGTGACAGACTAGAAAATGTAGACTGATATACCAGTTCTGTATTTATTAAAAAGTACTTCGGGCAAATAAAATTATTTCAAAAAATAAAAAAATAATCAGACCTACCTACCCTAATTTTAAGAAGCATGTAACCAGAAACACACATATTTTTTTGTGTTTGGCCTTAGATTTTTATTGAAATATCAGCATTGAACTTCATGTATGTGGTATGCTTCTAGGTAACTATATTTTTTAGTGTTGTTATTGTCATTTTCTATGAGAGAATAATTCCAAGTCACCGCTAATTCGAAGTAATATTCATTCCCCCTTGGACTGCCTTACTACTGATTTTTACCTTGTTAATTCAAACCCCCGTTAACTCGAACCAATTTCCCTTCCCCATGGGACTTCGAATTAACGGGGTCCAGCTGACTTCGCAATATAAGCTAATAAATTTTTGATATTACTATTGTACAAAACTTCCAAAATTCTAAAATTATTCTCCGAAGTACCAATTCCTAATCGCCATTACCAATACGTCCAATGTTTGTCAAATACTGCTCGACCAAAATAGAATGACTAAGTTTCTCCTTACCTCGGAACGGTAGAAACTACCTGTTCTAAAGAAGCAGTTTTGAGTATTTTCCCAGGCGATTTTTCCCAGTTTCTTTAAATAATTGCCTTTAGCGTGTACTAATCTGGCTATGGGGCTCAGCTGGGTGGAGATGATAGAGTCTACGAAAGTGCAAATACATAATATATAACAGCTGAAATAACGCAATACTAATAGAAAAGCCAAAGCAAAACAGCATGGTAGATTTAGCAGCTACAACGTGGTTCGGTAAAATATTCGTAGAGTCTTAATCACCGTGCTTTGAAATTTACCATTATACCAATTAACTGTTGAAAGGTTGTGGTAAAATTTATGTTGCTAGTATACGTGACCTGTATCTCTGGTGAATCCTCGCAATGATGGAAGTGTGCAAGGAAATCTATGGTATACACAAACAGTAATTTCACTTATAAAAGTTAAACGTTACAAATCCATGACAAAAAGGACAGAGTGTAAAAACTGCTATGAAAATGGCAAACTATATTGTTATCACATTTTCACGTCATTTACTCGTATTTGCAAGCTGTTCTCGTCTTTTCTAAAGTACCTCTCTGACAAAACGCAGTCTAGTCATAAAAAATATTATAAAATGTATCGATTTATACTCTGTATATTTTACTCAAACGTAACTCGGTTCAGTCAAAGCATTTCTGTCGAATTCTTAAATGATAGCATTCATTTATTAAGAGTTTGTTGGGTTACATGATTTCCTTTCTATTTACTGCTAAACAAAGTATATATTGTTCAATTTCGAGAAAGAATTTAAAAAAAGCAATTTTTTTACAAATAAGTTCTGGAACAATTCCTTGTTTGTCAACCCGAACTAATATTTGACGTAATTAAATCAAGAACAAACCTTGAAACTTGGTAAATATTCATTTTTCAACAGTTAAATGATGGTTAAATGATCAAAAATGCGTCTAACTTTTAGATAAGTAATTCATTAATTCTAACAATGCAAACTGTATGATATACGACTGATTTGAATTGTTTCTTTATAGGTCGGAGCCATGACCAGTCAAGCTACCCTGCAGAAGGCCTTCATTTCAACTAGTGAGTTGCAAAGCACCATACAAAATGACACCAACATCGTATTGACTCACATCACTGCCATAACTACTGGCCTTTATCAGGCACAAGCAGTTTTTGGAACAGTGAACTTGAAACTTCAGTTTTCCTGGCCACTCGATGCAAATGGGACGGTTAAATTAGCCGAGAACCTTAACCTCACCATACCAGACTTCGGGCTTTTCCTAAACGAGGTCCAGTCTCAGGTAAGAATAAATTGTACTCTTCCTTTTCTAAGCACGATCGGGATTGGAAACTACGGATTATCTTTAAGCAACATCGAACTGAAGTTTGAAGACAAAATCTTGGTGGAAGTCAAAACGGAGGTTAGAATTCCGGGGTGGGACGCTTTGGATGCCTTCAAACTCAAAATTCTCCATCCGAAAGTGCTCCTTATCCTTAAACTAAAGACCTTTAAATCCCTTCTCATAAAAGCTACCGGGAGTCTTGCGCTCGGACGTGAAATCCCAGTAGAAAAATATTTACCGGTAGAGTTCAAAATACCGATTCAAAGATCAGAGCCACTGACTTTCAAGGTCTTGAATTCCAGCAGAGTAATTCCATACGATTACTTGAATGGGCTCCTGACAGTCTCCAAAGGTCTAAGAGTTCCTGGAATAGCATCACAAGCGTTACAAAACATGCACGTTCAAAAGTTGCAGTTATCGCTGAGCAATGGACTGTCAAAGATTTCACACTTAGAACTAATTGTTGTAGCTGCATCACCTTGGCTTATCGGAGGAGAGTTCTCTTTGGAGAATGTCAGACTTTCTGTGAATCAAACAGGGGTATCTTTTACTGTTACCGCAAAGGTGGGAAATGAAATTTTGACATTTGTTGTCCCAGACATATCAAGTCAGTCTGGATACACTTTAAAGCTTCACAACAAAACAACGCTGCCGGATATGGAATCAACCATCAAAACTCTGCTGAATAAAACATTAGCAGGGAAAGCAGTTTCGCTTCCAAATTTTACTTTTGCAAAAATCATCGGATTTGGTCTTAGTGGAAAACTGAAGAGGTTTGAATTTAAGTTTTCTGGTCAGCCAAGAAACCTGGTGGATATATCGGTAGCAGTTGATATCGCGAACGGATGGCAACTGTTTGACAACATTCCGGTTGTTGTTAATGTTAGTAGCATCAGTCTTTATCTCGCAGTGAATTCGTTGAACGGTGATCCGAAGGTAACGTCGTACATTACAGGAACAATTGCTATCGGAAACCCTGAACTCGTTGAATTTCCTTTCCATATTGATATTCCAAACAGTAAACGAGCTTTGACAGTTAAGCTCCAGTCTGAAAAGCTGATTCGTGTTAATTTTGAGAACTTACTCAAAATTGGTGGGATGGCCAACCTACCGAAGCTGCTCACTAATCTGCTTGATAAACTTACTGTTACAGTAAGCAAACTAAACATTGTCTTTCCATCAAACCTAACTAGTGTACCTCGAATCAGTGCTTTTATCTTGCATTCAAATGTCGACTGGAATTTGAAACTTGTTCGTGTCGCAAACGTGTCATTATCCTACGAGAATAAGAAATACTTACTATCCGGACAGTTGGAGTTTGCTGGTTTAACAATGATCATTGGCTTCAATTGGCCTCCAAAACAAAGCTTGCCAGTTTTTTTCCTTCCAAGGGAGATTAAAATGAATAACCTTGTTGACTTCATTGGTAAGATGACACAAAATTTCATGTCTGGAAAAGACTCGAAGCTCGATCTCAAAAGAGCAGGATTAGGTAAAATTGCAGGTTTCAAATTAAACAAGTTGCAAGTCGCCCTCGCTGAAGACCTTCGCAGTGTGGTAGAGGTTAATGCACATGTAAGTCTTCCCACGTTTTCCTGGGATTTGCTTGATGATTTCTTTGCTGTGAAAAACGTGACAATCTATGTTCATCTAAACGTTGACAAATCGGTTTTCGTGGAAGTAGCTGGAGTGATTGATCTTGCTGGTGAACTAAGAATCCCAATTCAATTGCAAGTACCAACATCAACTGCCCAAAATTTGACTATTACAATGACAAAGAGCAAAGACGTCGTTAAGGCACAGTTCGAGCAGATCAACGGTCTCTTACAGTCATCAGTAGGAATTACGTTCCCTGATATCCTAGGTTCATTTCTGCCAGAAATTCATCTTCGAAAACTTAAAGTAGAGTTTTCAAAAAAACTCACGGTGATGAAAATAACGGAACTTCAAGCGGAATGCCCTAAACAGTGGGACATTGGCGGCCTTGGTATTCTGTACGCCAAAGACTTGCGAGTTAACATGTCTAACAGTTTTTTTGACTTGTCTGGAACTATCATCATCGGTGGAATAATCATTCCTGTTCAGTTTACTCCAAATGATTTCTCCATGCCACAGTTTCGCCTACCGAAACAAATATCCATTCCTGATCTTCCAGCATTCATAAAAGCCGTCTTTCAACAGATCGTTGCACACGAGAAGGAAATACCAGATGGAACACTTGTAGGACTCGATACTGCAATGTCATTTGTTATTCAGACAGCAAACGTGCGTTTTTCCAGAGACCTTAAGTCTTTAGTTTCACTTGATGTCCAGATATTGTTTCCTCGTGACTGGGCATTTTTATCAAACGTTTTCACAATGAAAAATCCAACGATTGAGATAAAGATTACCGACTTCACTAGTGTACAAGTGGATTACGAAATCTACATCAGCGGCACAATGGACTTTTCAAAAGGGATGAAGATAGTTTCATTTCCATTGAAAGTTCAGATTCCGAGCGGGAAACAACTGCCAGTCAACCTTGCCTTAACATCTGCAGTAGAGGTTCAAATGTCTGACATTTTTGTTCTACCACTGGTTGGAAAAATTATACCACAAGGACTTGTATCGCCCGTGGCAGGAACAATCGGTTCGATTCGCATTAACTCATTGTCGGTCGATTTCACACCTGGTTCTCCAACGAAGATAAAATCTCTCAGTATGTCTACTACAGCTACAAAAAACTGGAAAATACTAGGACTACCTCTGGAATTTGGAAATATAACATTCAAGATTTGGTATCTTCCAAACAGTTTTAAAGGTTTGTTGTCTGGAACGATAGCAGTTCAGAATCATCCGATTCCTTTCGAAATACCGTTTTTACCAGCCGTTGCTGCACGACGTCCTAGTATTCCATCTACACCTATCCAATTTAACTTCCAAGGTGTCAAAGGTCTTCCTGAATTTCCAACCCGGATAAGCCTAAATGAAATTTCTCGGCTCTTTGTTCCTGGTTTTGACCTTCCATCTCTACTTCCTGACCCTTTTGGCGCTTTCGGCATGCGTTTTCAAAGATTTGAACTTCGTCTGTCACCACCTCTGACCAGCTTCAAACTTGAAGGATTTGATGTTACGTTCTACCTGGATAAACCGGTTATTCTTGTTAAGGACTGGCTAGCTATTGAAAACATTACTACAGAACTTGAAGCCAAAGTAGGAGGTAGTTTAAGAGTGACTGGTTTAATATCATGTTCAGTTCGTCTAGGGACTTCCAACAATGGCTTTCGAATTTCTGCATCCCTGATAATTCCTACTCCACCTGATAAAAGATGGATCTTAAAACTTTCTCCAGGTTCTCATAACTCAATTCCAGTATCCAAAGTTGTTTCACTCTTGTCAGGAGGGGTAAACGTCAAGTCGTTTTTTCCATCTGGAATTCTTTCAAAAGTGACGACTTTTACATTGGACAACTTACAAGTCGATTTTACAACTGAACCGCAAGCCCGCGTAAACAGGATCATTTGCTTGCTTCAGACAAACCTCAGCGACGTGAAACTCCCGTTAAAGATGACAGTCGATAAAATTCAGCTTTATATGGATGTCCAAAACCCGTTTAAGGCAGCAGCTCGGAAAGTGGATGCCCGTTTAAAAGTATGGATAAAAATAGGAAAGGCACTCATACAATCAACTTTATTCGTCGGCTCCACAACGTATCGCCTAGAGGCAATAAACCTTGGAACGCAGGCTCTTGATATGGTGGATTTGTCCGAGCTTGTTGGTGGTACCGAGCTGCTACAAGCACTGCCAGTGGGGTTTAGACAAGTCAAATCTGTTAGTGTTGAGAAGCTGAACATTACTTTTAGTGAGCCTGGTTTTGATATAAAAGAAGTCCTGATTGTCTGCGGTCTTCAAGGACTTGATGTAGGGTTTAGTTTTCCCCTTCCTTTGCCAGATCCAGAAAACATCTTTCGTGCAAGACTTAAAGTTTCTACTCTCGTACTTCGCAAGAAGAACAGTTGGTCGTTCTTAGCAAACATTGAAACATCTTTGAGCGGTTTACCGAAGCAGATAAACTCATTCTTTCAAAAACTTAGTGGTGCGTTAACTATTTCTCCCGATAAACCTGTAATTCTCTCACTGAAAAGAAAAATAGCCGATACAACATTTCCACTGAAACTTGGAGGACTGAGGTTGAAACTAACCGTCAAGTTTCTGAACCCTAAACTGATCTTTCGTGCCGCTGACAAACCTGAAATCACTATTGACGTAGATGTGTCTGGACTTGATGGGCTAAACCAGTTATTGCCCTTTAAGGTTTTTACTGATGAATTAAAAATGGCCGTATTGATCAAACAGGACCAAGAGACATCACTAATGATTCGTTTATTGACACTTCCTATTCGAGACAAAGTTATACCTTGTGAGGAACTAGAAGAAGGTGGATTCAAATGCGACTTCACTTGGCTTTGTAACCCAGACTCCTATTTATCTTTTCAAGAGCCTTCGTTTTCATACACAAAGGAAGGTTTTCAAGCCAATATTGATGTTAAAGGATTAGACAAGCTCTGTATTCCCGTAACTCCCAGTTTTATATCTGCGTTTGTAAAGAAAATACCTCTTCTCGGCCAAATGTTTGCTAAAAACATCCCTCTGTGGCCTCCTCCGGATATCATAAAATGGCTACGAAGAGCTGGCATCAACACAAATAACTTACCAAGTGGAATTGCACGCTTCGTTAATCCGAAGTTCCCGGATCGAATCGTAACGTCATTCAAAGTACCTAATAATGGACCCTTAGCGCTTTCATTAAAAGTTGCAAATGGTGAGTCGCTTAATATTATTAATATTGCAAGTATTCCACGTTTAAGTGGTGTGATCTTTCGTGAGTTTACCATAGGAACTGCATTCGGACTGCCGTATGTTGATACCGATATAGAAGTGTATTTCTGGGACCTGGTGTTTCTTCTTCCATTGTCCCATCTTCCTAAAAACAATCCTCTCATCGTTAACGCCAGAGACATGGAAAGTCACATTGTTTGCACGGATTGTTTCTTCGTGATTCTTGGCGGCATTCCTGTTCCAATATTTGCAGCGCCATTTTACTTCCGCTACTCGTCGCTCATTGACGTGCATGCTCACGGGACAGTTTATCACAAAAGACCCGGATTCAATGACTTCGGAATTATAGCATCCTTTATCACTGGTCTGATGAAATTCTTTACAGACAAAGATTATCTTCTATCGATGAAAGATTTTGGAGGTGTTAATGCAAGTAAAGAGTTTTTCGTTGTTAAACTCAATCATGAAAGGCGATATACTATGTTGCAACTACCCAAGTACCTTGGCAAAACGCAGTTAAAATTGGACGTACCGCCATTTGACGCTAAAATGTTTCTAATAGGCTTTATGAACTTTTTCAAAACACTTCAGCCAAAATGGCTGTTGCGAACTGTCCCTCTGCGATATCGTTTGTTTGATGCTAGTATCAATATAGGATCTTTCAATTTGTTGTCCGTTAAATTTGTTGCATCCTCGCCAAAAGAGCTTAAAGAAAACAAAGATTTGTGGCGACACGTTGTAACAGAAAATGGTGACGATGCATTGGTGATCGCGTCCATTTATACCTTCCTGAGATCACTTGAACTAAGACTGATGGCAGAAAATCTGTTTAAATCAGATTTAAATTTCACTGCGACAGCTGGTTTTACTGATGTTGTAAAGGTTACCTTTCAAGCAAGGGCGCTGGTAAATCTTCAAAAAATGTCCAATCCACTTCTAATAAGAGGTGCTTGTAAACTCCGTGTGTTTCGTCAGGAATTACTCACCGGAGAAGTAATCATTAGTGCCAAGGAAATAGCTGTCTCGGGAGAACTGAAGTTTAACCTCTTGGGATTATTGAAATTTAGAGGAAACGTTGCTGCTAAATTCTTAAGAACAGGTGAATTTCACCTCTCAAGCAAAATTGGCTTAGAGCTCGTTGGCGTGAAACTTCTTGATGCCTATCTTAGGATCCGAAATTCAGCCAAATTTACAGAAGTTAAAGCAACTGCCTCATTCATGGGATCAGAAATCGGCATTCAACTTTTTCGCAATGGTTTGGCCGTGAAAATGAGAGCTAAGGCTATAACAAACCTTGATGTTAGTATAAATCTTGGCGAAATTGAGGTATTTGGAGTCAACCTTGGAAGATTCCAGTTGGATGCTGGAGTGCGTGTGGAGATAGTTATTGCACTTCCAGGTAAAAGTTCTTTATCAGCATCATTTCATTTTCTTGGTGCAAAACTAAATATTCCCAGATTAGAATTTGACACAAAAGATGCACGACCAGACCAAATCACAGGACTTGTGCTGAAGCTAGTAAAAGAAAGAGCTGTTGACTTAATAAAGGAACTATTTAAACTTGACCCTGCAAAGTATTTTAAAGCTATAATGGATGGAGTTATCAAAATTGGCAAGGAAATTGTGAAGGTTGCAAAGGTACTTTTAAGCAAAGGACTTAAACTTGCGGGAAACATTGCAAATGAACTTGGAAAACTCTTGAATAAATTTGCAAATGCAGCCAAAGAACTGGCAAAGGCGGCCAAAACCGCAAAAAAATTGTTATCAGAAACAGCAAAAGCAGCAAGAAAAGCTGCTGAGGTGGGTTTTAGAGTGGCGAAGGCAACGGTTAAGATAGCAAAGAAGACGCTGCAAGTCGCGGGTAAAGCGCTAGGTCATGCAACTGAAGCTATGCGAGATACATTAAGGAATGTCGGAAACTTAAAGAACCAAGTACAACAAGCTAAGAGACTGGTGAATGCAGTCGGAAAACAACTGGCCAACGTAGCAAGGAGAGTTTCCAAGCTTGTGAAAAAAATTGCCCAAGAAATAATGAATGGAATTCGAAATGCAGTAGGAAAGGTTATTAAGACAGTCACAGGGTGGTTCGGAAAGAGGGCGATTTACCGGAGGGATGCTTTGTTATCAGAGAAAGAGCATTATGAAAGACGAAAAAGAGAACTCGAAAGAGAACAAAGCAACGCCCGAACCAAAGCTCGGTCTAAGGAAAGGGAGTTAAGAAAGCTTCAAGAACAGGAATCCATGAGAAGGTCTGTGAGAACCAGAGCAGCAAATGAATTGGGAGAAGCTAAAAAGAAATTTGATGAGGCTATTGAAGAAGAAATAAAGTATACAGCTACAGTTGAAGACATTCGTAACAAAGGAAAGTGTTTGACTGGAGAAAACAACTGTCATCCAAATGCCACATGTTTGAGAAGCGGTGCAGATGGACAGTCTTTCACCTGTTACTGTAGACGAGGATGGGAAGGTAACGGCGTGATATGTAATATGCCAATTAAACAAGTGTCTATCATTGCCGACAGCCCGAAAGCTGTCGGTGAGCCAGTGGACTTTGTAGTCTTTACACTGTCAGGTACTAATGTCGAATATAAGTTTTCTTTTAAGAATTCATATTCCACATCGTCGTATCAAGTTCACACATTCCACACTCCCGGTGTACACACGATTTGGGCGCATGCCCGAAACCCCGTCAGCAACGGTTTCGACAGTGAACAAGTGATTGTTGAAACCCCAGTATCACAACTCAACCTTACAATCACGGGTGATAACAGAGCATGTCGTCCAGTTATTTTCATCCCATCAGCGGCTGGAACAAATGTGTCCTTTGACGTTACGTTCGGTGATAACTCGTCAGCGGTTGATCTGACAGACTCAGTAACACACTACTACAACCAGTCTGGAACATATACAGTCACTGTCACTGCAAAGAATCTTGTCAGCTCTATAAATTCCAGTTATTCAATAAAAATTAAGGAGACTCCATGTGATAAAATGTACTGTGATATTTCACGAATTGAAAAGAGCCTCCATGAAAAAGTAGAATGGCCTGAGATTGCAAGTAGAGCATTGGCACTGAGCCAGTCCTCTGCTGATGTTATGAACGATGTTCCAGAGATGTGGAAGTACATATCAACCATCTACCCACTGCCTTTGAACGAGACAAACGTACCCTATGCTGAAGACTACGAGTACATTGGCCGCCGTATTTACAATGTGAATGACTCAAAGATTGATCTACGATTTGTTCTTGCCGGAATGATGGGCTCAGATATAGATCGGCATGTACTGACCGTGAGACAAAGTGGAGAATCACGTGGCTGTAATCCAGTCAACAATGTTACCACAAAGCTTTTAAACGAAGCACTTTTACAGCTTTCTGAGAAAAACCTACTTGACTCTTGGAACACACACTTAAACAGCGATGAATATTGCAATAAGTTTCACTTGAAAACAACTCGCATCAGGGGTGCAATTGATGGTTACATTCTGGGGCAAATGGAATTCAATTATACATGGAGATTATCAGAAATCCTCTATAAATACTACTGTCCTAGTAGCAACAATGATACACCTTTACCCGTTACCTCAAAGTACAGGTATATCTCCTTTGTGCAACTTTTCAATGAACAATACAATCAGCATGTGGGCAGTGTCTCCACTTTGGACAACTTTAAAATGGCTTTAAGGAAAGTCGCAAACCTTTCATTTAACAAGAAAGCGAAGCCTGTCTGCCTGCGACACTTTACGGAATATGTAGAGATGCAGATCAGAAACAACAGTGCTGTTTCCGAAAGCAGCTGCCTGGAATGGAACACTTGCAGCAATTGCTTGGTGTTTGGTACGAAGGATAACTG
The DNA here is from genome assembly GCA_027575125.1 of Umimayanthus parasiticus. Classification (NCBI taxonomy): domain Eukaryota; kingdom Metazoa; phylum Cnidaria; class Anthozoa; order Zoantharia; family Parazoanthidae; genus Umimayanthus; species Umimayanthus parasiticus. The sequence continues at coordinate 7,628 of JAOBRH010977956.1, read as the reverse complement.
CACCTGGTGTGAGAGCTCATCTACTTGTCAACCGAAGTCAAATGAAACATCGTGTACATCTGAGCAACTATACGAGCTTCTTCCCTGCCCTAGTGCCTGCCGCCGCCACTTAAACTGTTCCCAATGTATCGCCGTTGATGGTTGCGGCTGGTGCCGTGCCACAGGCACACCAGGTGGAAAGTGTTTAGAGGGTGACACGGGAGGACCACACACCCTTGAGTACTGTGATCAGCAACAGTGGTATACAGAAAGGTGTGACTCTTCTTGTGATTACAAAAACAACAAAAAATGCAACAACAATGGCAACTGTATTTCCGGAAAATGTATTTGTTACTCCGGTTACTTTGGAAAAGACTGTGCCAAAGAGGGCTGCGTTTACACGACTGGGTTTCATGACGATCTTTCAACTGTTGCAAGTAAGTTTAAAATCAACTTAGATGAACTTGCAGCTTCCAACAATAATCTTAAAGACATCAAAACTTGGCTTGCAGCAAACTCAATTGTCACAATACCTACAAGCAAAGACGACGTTCGTTGTCTTAACTATCCCAAGAGGCAGCTTTTCAATTCTAAATTTCCGCGCATTTTGAGGAGATCAAAGAATATTGCAAACAAAGACAACTTCTGTGGATTGTTTGGGTCTCTATCTATCGACAACGCTGATGCAAAACTATGCAAGAATATCACAAACAAGGAGGGCTGTCAAGATAATACAAAATGCGTATGGAATCCGATTGACCCTTGTACAGGAATGCTAATAGAAGGATGTGCTCAACTCAGTCTGTCAACACAATTATTGGTTGCCGAGAATCAAACTATCTTCTCGCCAATCTCAGGCAATACGAAGATTGGAAGAACCTTTGCTGAAATAACAGGATGGCCAGACTCTGAATGGGAACACTACACCGTCACTGTTTCGCATTTCCGGCCGTTAAATATCACTAGTACTCAAGCAGGGAAGAAGCTAGGGTTAGTTGCTCTTAGTGGGAGCCCTGTGCTTCCAAACTATATTACCGTCTTGGTAGCCTTCAAGGGGAAAGAGCAAGACCCTGCAAAATTTCTTCATCCTTGCGCACCGGGCTGTTACTCTACTTCCCAGTTGGCAGATGGATTATGTGATGCCAGTTGTAATGTCAGTGACTGTAACTTTGATCAAGGAGATTGCGAAAAGACTAACGATAGGCGTATACAGATAAAATTACCATCGAATACCGACAGTGATATGTTCACAGACCGTACCTGGAATACTTTGTATCAAATACAAAAAATGACAAGAGATGAGGTTTTCATCAAACGTGGACCACTGAGTGTCTACGCACTTGCAGAGGCCATCGTGTCAGACTGGTTATTGTCACCAACGCTGTCCCCTGGTCTCGTGTACAATGCTATAAAGGAAAGAAATATACTTCGCAAGCTTTTCACGTCTCTTCAATCAAATAATGAAATCAAAGAGAAGATGGTGGTAGAGATGGCTAAGAAACTTATCGAGATTGGAACTGAAAATGTGTCTCCTTATGGCAATAGACTCAGTGATGTTCAGGCACTCGATATCAAAGTTGTATCACAAAAGACCAAAACCAACCTTGAAAGAGTGCTCCAGTTGTTACAGAAGATTGGAAAGTTAGGCTACGTCCTTGTTAACAGTACAAGAAATGACAATCTATACTTTCATCTGGAAATCCGTCAGCGGGTGCCTCAAAGCTTATGTTCACCGGTTGAGTATGTGCCCATAGTCTCTCAAACCTGCGACCCTATTCGCTCTTGCTCAGGTCACGGAATTTGTAAAGTCAATGGATCTTGTTTATGTGATGTAGATTACATAGGACATGACTGCAGTATGAGTACCTGCCTTAACAACTGCTCCAGTCATGGGGCTTGCATTAAGGGAGAGTGTATTTGTGAACAAGGGTGGAGTGGTAAAGATTGTTCCGCCATAAAATTCTGTACAAAATTCTGCCTGGATGTCTGGATTGGAGATGGTAAATGCGACCCGAACTGTGATATTCCCAAGTGTAAAAACGATGGGGGAGACTGCACCAACGTCTGCGCGTGCCCAGTGTCTTGGCTCGGGGATGGATCATGCGATTTAGCGTGCAACACTTCAACATGTGAGCACGACAACGGCGATTGTTTACAGAAAGTGGAAAATTGCAACGCTCAGTGTAAAACTGCTATGCTTGGAGACGGATATTGTGACAAAGAGTGTAACGTAGAATCTTGTACTTTTGACAACGGAGATTGCAAATCAAAGACAAAGTGCGATTGTGAAGAGGACTTGCAAGGCAATGGCGTATGCAATGAAGAATGCAACACAGAATCGTGCATGTTTGATTTCGGGGATTGTGTAGCACAACAAATTGTTGACACTGCTTCTTGTCCGAGAGATTGTCCGCCATCAATGATTGGCAATGGGTTTTGTGATCTAGTGTGTAATTCTACCTCTTGCGGTTTTGATGGTGGTGATTGTACATCCAAGGTAGACATTGAGAGCGTGTGTAACGCCGGTTGCGTGACATCCTTTCGAGGTGATGGTCAGTGTGACTCCGTCTGCAACGTAATGAGCTGTGATTTTGACAATAACGACTGTCCAAAGCCTCTTGTTAAAATGTGCAGTCCCGGATGTGAAATTACCATGGTCGGGGACAGGAAGTGCCAGGCACCTTGTTTCGTGCAGCAATGCTCCTATGATGCAACAGACTGTGAGTGTGCGCCTGGTTGTTCTAACTCCTCAATTGGAAATGGCGTTTGCGAATCTCGGTGTTTGGTGGCAGGCTGTGAATACGATGGCGAGGACTGCGCATGTCCACCAAATAAATGTCCAGCAAATTTAATTGGAAATGGTGTCTGCAACCTACAGTGTAACACCCGTGTCTGTGATTTTGATGGCGGTGACTGTACATGTGCACCCGGATGTTCTGTCACTTCCGTTGGGGATGGATGGTGTGACAGGGAGTGTGACACCAAGGCTTGTAAGTTCGATGGCCTGGACTGCGGTGGATGCCAAGCAGATTCTCATTTGAATCTGTGTGACCAGAATGCCTACTGTCATGTTGTCAACGATTCGCTTCCATTTTTGAGATGCATGTGTAAGCCAAGCTATTACGGTGACGGATTCAGCTGTATTGAACAAGGGAAGTGCTTTAATACAAGTGACACTTGTTCTGCACAGGCAAGATGCCTTAATGTCAGTGGAACTTTTGAATGCCACTGCAAAGATGGGTGGAAAGGGAATGGACTATTCTGTGAAAACATCAATGAGTGTGCGGCAAACCTACATAATTGCAGCGAACAAGCTATCTGTGCTGATACGCCAGGAAGTTATGTTTGCGAATGCAAGAAAGGTTGGTTTGGTGATGGGTTCAACTGCACCGATATTAACGAGTGCGTGGATAAAGTCTACTCCCACAAGTGCTGTGGAAACGAGAAATGCATAAACACTGACGGGAGTTATGGTTGCGCTTGCAAGGAGGGATGGAGAGTAACTAACGAAACGGAGGATTTACGAGCGCCTTCTACGTGCGTGATGAAAGTAAACGTTTCCTATTTCGTAAACGAAAAATGCATTGACGTCGACGAATGTACAGAGAGCTTGGACAACTGCTCTAAAGTGAATGGTATAGCAAATGCGGAATGTGTTAACAACGCCGGTGGATTCATTTGCACATGTAACAAGGGCTGGGAGGGTGATGGTTGGTTTTGTGCTGATGTGGACGAGTGTGAATTTAATGACACTTGTAGAGAACAACAGGTCTGTATAAACACACTGGGAAAGTTTACTTGCTCATGCAAGAAAGGCTGGGTGTTTAACGACACCGAAACTGAACGATGCGAAGACGTGGATGAGTGTTCACTTCAGATAAGCACATGTCACGAATTTGCCACGTGCATCAACACTAATGGAAGCTATGACTGTATTTGCAGGGACGGTTTTGAAGACGAGGGCAGAGTGTGTTCACAATATGAGTGTTCAAACTCTAGTTCTCATTTTAGCAACAATACTGTCTTTAACTCAGGCGGTGTATCTGTCAACGTCCGCAGTGACACTTTGTGTATGTGTGTTGGCAGTTACAGTAACGCTGGAAGGATATGTTCCGATGCAGACGAATGTGAATCGGAAAATTACAGTTGTCCCGATTTTGCTCCTGTGTGCTTCAACACTGTTGGTGGATATGAATGTAAATGTGACGTTGATGGTAACGCAACTTGCGAGACGTTTAATCCATGTCAATCTGGTAATAACTCGTGTCACCCGAATATGACTTGTGTTGTATCCGGATTAGAATACTACTGTGTCTGTCCTGACGGCTATGATGAAAACCCGGACGGAGATGGTTGTGTTGACAAGAACGAGTGTGTAAACCCTGATGTTTATCCGTGTCCCCAGGATGCAGATTGTGTAAATGTACCAGGGTCTTATGATTGCAGATGTCGCAAGGGCTATCTGGAGAGGGGCGGTGCATGTTTTGAGATTGACGAATGTGAAAGTGTTTTATCGTATGGTATGAGTGGTCACCTTCAGGAATGTAGAGCTGGAGTGTGTGCCTCTGTTCGCTCGTGCTTCTTTCCTCAGACTAATGAGAGCCGAGCTGACAATGCAAGCCTGGTGTGTGCCTGCAATCAGGCCAACACGAGATCTCTTGAATGCATCTATGCGAAGACGGAGGTGATAGAAAACGAAAATTCAGACAACGTTACAACATTGTTATCGTTGTCCTGGCAGACAATGTTCGATTCTACAAAGTTAAACAGCGTCGCTCCAGCGATACTGCGACACAACTGCTCCTTGTCAAACGCAACCTGTAAGAACACTCCTGGCTCGTACGAGTGTCATTGCAACCCAGGTTTCTATAGTAACGACTCAGGGAGGCATTGCTATGATGAAGACGAATGTCTGAGGAATGATTCATGTGATCCAAATGCTTCATGTATCAACACTATAGGCTCGTTTAAGTGCGCATGCAACAAAGGTTTCAGTGGAGATGGACGAACAAACTGTAGTGACGATAACGAGTGTGAACTGAGCGCCCACAACTGCCATGAAAATGCTTCTTGCACAAATACATTTGGAAGCTTTGATTGTGAGTGCAAGTATGGTTACCAAGGAAATGGTACGTTTTGTGAAGATTTAAACGAGTGCTTAAACAATACCCTCAATCGATGCCACCCGAGTGCAAAATGTTTTAACTACATCGGGGGGTATCACTGTCACTGTACAATAGGCTACATCGGAGATGGGCGTAGGTGTAGAGACGTTGATGAATGTGCAAACAGAACACAGCTCTGTGGTCCACATGCCTCATGTTACAACACACCAGGCTCTTACAAATGCAAGTGTGACCGTGGGTGGACTGGAGACGGACAGAACTGCACTAATGTGAATGAGTGCAGCCTGGGACTACACAAGTGTGTCGAACATTCCCAATGTCAAGACTACGCTGGGGGTTACGTTTGCGAGTGTGATCACGGATGGACCAGACAGTGGTTTGAGCCTTACGGGAGATGTTCAAAATGTGACTCCAGTTTGCTTTGTTCCAATCACGGGCAGTGCCTCAGAGATGGATCATGTGACTGTCTGACATACTACGGAGGGCAAAATTGTTCAGTATGCAAACCGGAAGTACGTTGCAGTGGTCATGGATCATGTGACTTCAACGGCAGATGCTATTGTTCTCCAGGTTGGACCCGACAACCGCTGGACTGCAGTGTGTGCATTCCAGAACAACTTTGTAGCGGCCACGGAAGATGCAACTATGACCTGAGCACTTATGGGAACAACTCGTGTTTTTGCGATGAGAGCTACACAGGAAATAATTGCAGTCAAGGTAGGTCTGAAATTTCTAGAAACAGACTTTACTCGCTTCCTACTTCACTATTACCAAGATAGACTAACGATCGAGTTAACAGTTGAGTCGAGTTTGAGTTAAGTTTCAGTTAAATCTCAATTTAAAAATGAAAAAACGACGTAGGCCAAACTTTAAAATATTGAAAATGGATATTTTTCCTCGATTTAAAAGTGAAATCATTGGAAAAAATATGTGCCGATGTGAGTTGTGTCATGGAAGCTGCTTTGCGATCCAGACAGTTGTAGTTGCAGACTAAAATTGTTTTTACGGACGCTGGACAGAGTTTATCTGAAGAGCTGAAAACCTTGCTCATTCTTCGATTTTCTTCACAGCTGATTGGTAAATAGATTGTTTGACAATATCATGTCATGAGTTATAGTCAGTATCGCTGCTCAGAATGCCTTTAGGGTGTTCTTGGGCTCATGCACATGCACATGGCATCGGTTGACCCGAAGTTCGCTATATTTTTAACAGGAAATTTAAGTTATCGTGTTTAAGTATTTGTTATTGTAGCATTAAAGATGCTTTCAACTCAAGTTACAGTGCCGTAGCTAGGGGAGGGGCCGGCGGCCCGGGTCCCCCGATAATTATGGAGAGAAAAAAGCATTAATAGATGAGTTCTCCATTTATATGAGCTAGTTTTTAAAATTTTGATGCATTTACAGCAATTTCAGGAATAAAAATTTCAAAAATTTTCTGGCTGTTTTCCCACGGACCCCCTAGGTTTCGCTCGACCAAATTGGCCCCCCCAAAACATTTTGCCGAGCTGCGGCACTGATTTAAGATATCTAAACTGAACAATCACTACAATCTATCTGCACTGCGCCTACCTGTGTCTGCCTGCAGCAATCTGTAATAAATATTTGTGTCTTTTGCGACCAAAAACTCGACGGAATGAAGTGCCGGGAATTCCGACAGAGACAGATTTTTTTCGTTTTATTGTTCAAAAATCGCAATTCGTAATTATAAAAAAACGCTATTTGCACAAACCAATATTTACAAATAGACTAAAGGAGGACAGGTTTAAAATTGCCAAAAATTATTGAAGAATAATGTGACTTCGACTAACTTTGCTACAGAGGACTGTTTGTGAAGTTTTGTGAATTGTCAGATTGCTTGTGTAGTTAGTTCAAGTAAGTAGTCAAATTGCGATGAGCTGACGGCGACTCATGCCACGTGTACGGACCCCCCCAAAAATGAAAAAATCTGAACAGCGATACCGATTGTTACTCCTGACATGATACGTTAAAAATATCTACTTGCCGATCCATGAGAGAATCCCGTTTTCCGTTGGAAAGTCATACCGGTATAAATACGTCAAAATCTGTTGCGGGAAATTGAGGGAAATTTATACTAATAGTGTGAAATAGGGGGAATTCCTTAGTGACCACTGAAAAAATATGTTACTTAACCCTATTCAGACTGGGGGGGGGGGGGGGCGTTTGGTGCCACTCAATACTTAAATCATTTTTTAATAACGAAAAATTGCGTCTACAGTGTTCCTACTTCGCGACTTTTCCTTAAATTTACCTGGGAACAACTTGGTGTTGTTAGGTTTTGGTAGTTAGCTAACCGAATTCTGGAGCCCTGCTCAGGTCATATTTGGTCCATTCGTGTTTTCATTTCAATTTTTAGCGCTTGTTTAACTTGAATATTGACAAAACGAACTACATACGTTATTTAATGAAGTTATTCAACAAATTTGAAACGAAAAAATAAGTTTTGACAGCGTTTTGACAAAGTCCGAAAATCCAAGATGGCCGCCATGAAAATCCAAGATGGCGC
>JAOBRH010975734.1:0-13552 GCA_027575125.1 Umimayanthus parasiticus | reverse complement strand
AATGTTGCAAAGTGCTCAAACTTATTTTGAATTTTTTTTTGAAATTTTCGTAAATTATCAGAAGTCTTCAGAAAATTTCAAACATTATCACAAAATGCTTAAAACAACCTTCCAGCATTTAAAAATTTTTTTTGAAATCTTCAGAAATTGTCGGAAGTCTTTGGAAACCTTCGGAATTCTTCAGAAAAAATCGGAAAATGTCGGAAAGTTCTCAAAACAATCTTCTGACAATTTTTCTAAATTTTCAAAATTTTTCGGAAATGTTCGAAAATGCTCGGAAAAATTTGGAAAAACTCAGAAAATTTTCTAATGTGATCAGAAGTTTATGAAAATTTTAAAAACATTGATTTCCAATCTCTCACACCTGTGGACTGAAGATCAGATTCAAGAATTTTGATTTGTAATTTGCACGTCTGATATTACGCTTTTTGCACTGGTGTTACTCATTGACTGCACTGCTCTCAGCCAATCAGAATCGAGTAATTTTTTCATGTAACTATGTTACTAATTGCTAAATGAAGACACTAGTGAAAAAAATGTAAACTGTCAACTTTGATCGAGTTCTTAACTCTCCCAACATTATGCCTATTACTGGTATCTTATTTATAATACTTTAGAGAATTTAACATTTTAAACAAAGTCATTTATGTCCTAGCTTCTTATACTATATAGAATCTTCTTCAATTTATTAGTCTAAGACTAAACAAGTGACATTAACCCATACCATTTCCAGATTAACAGTACTTGCAGACAAGTGCAAATAGGACACGTCTACCACAGTGGTGCCATACACGTTAGTGAAGCCGATCTAGTAACAATACTAGACTTAACAAGTGACATAAACCCCTACCATTGCCAGATTGACAGTGCTTGCACACAAGTGCAGATAAGACACATCCACCAAGTTGGTGCCATACACAATAGTGAAAGACCGTTCCTCTAGCGGTTCTGTTCCGCTACTCTGCAACAGATCCAACACTTTGCCATCCTGTAGGATTCCATGACAAATAAACTCTCAGTATAAAATTATGCAATTTTTATACAAATGCAAGCACTGGCAAGCAATTAGACATACATGTACTTTTGGTGGGGATCGATTCAGCTGCAAAAAAAATAATGGGCATTTCAAAAACAAGTGTTAATTCGCTCTAAACACTGCAGGCACTGGCAGGTAAAATTTGTGCATTCAATGAGCATTTAAACAAAGGCTAAATGTTTGAGTGCTTCAAAAACTCGGGGGGGGGTCATTTGTTGTAACTCCTTTTATTTATTGTATATGTAAGGAGAATATTATCTCTGTCTCCAATGAAGCAAGTGCTGTAGGTTGGATTAATCAAATGAAGAGATCTTCAATCAGCTTCTCCCCTTTACTATTAAGAGCTATATTACTGATTTAGGGTTCCTGCAGGTAGCAACTCACAAATTTAAAACCTTAAAAAGACCCAACTTATGTAACTTGCATGTATAGCTTCAGTTCTACCACACAGCAACAGTTTTGGCCGGCATAAAACTACATGTAGCCCCTCTTACATGCAAACAATCTTACATTATATATTGGAAAAAAACTGAAGACCTTTTAAGACCTCAACCTTTGAAAATTGTTTGCAAATTTGAGACATTTTCAAGGCCTTAAAAATACAAAATCAAAAGTAAGACTTTTCAAGATTCCACACAAACCCTGACTATTGTTTCCTGGGAGTTGGGCTTGGTCACTCCCATATCTAGCCTATTTGGGATGTGTTGCCTATTATAAATGCTATGGTGTATTTCAATCTGTACCTTTTCTAAAATCATAAATAGGATACAATACTCTCCGAGAACTTGTGATGTTGAACACAGTTAACATGTCATGTACACGCTTTCTGGGCTGTTGCTTCAAACAATTTCAGGTTATAATCAGAGATAATTTTTATTTAAAGTTCTCTACCAAGACATTGGCTGCATGAGTACCCCGCCCTCCACCCTCTGCCGCATTCCCTCCCCTCTTTGTCCCAATCAAAGCATTAACCAAGTACATGTATATTAATTAAAAGTATTTGATTATAAGCATCGAATATAAATTTACTATATATGGTGACAAAGAAAAAATCAAAAAAGCAATCATGCATACTGCATTATATTTGTACACGTACACTGTATTTAATCCTTAGTATCACCAAATATTTTGGCAAAAATGATCTGCAAATCAAAAAATTAAAAAGTTGTAACCTAATATAATTTATACTAGTACAGTGCACATCATATGAAAATATCAAATTTTGGATGAGGGAATTCCTTACAATTTTATGCTATTAAAATACTTTTAATAGTCCAAAGGTTACACAAAGCACCCTTGATTATTTGAAGGGGCTACATATGTTGGGGGCTCATCATGACAAAATGTTGAAGACTTGAACACTATATGATTTAACAGTTAAAAATCCCAGAGCAATTTTGGTAACATCTATCTCACTATTCAATTGTCAATTTTATAAATTTTAATGACATATTTCAAGGATATCAGTATCGATATAGCACTAGCTATATTTACAGTTTTAATTAGCCTATACTAATCAGCTCAGTAGCAGCCACAATATGTGTGGAGGTTTCACATTCTTGTTATACTTTTTATTATGTTAGCTGCTTGTGAAACAAATATTAAACTAAAACTATGACAGAACATATAATTATAATATTATATATCTATTGCTACAGAGCTTATCAGCTCATCCACTGTGTGGCTAGTGCAGACAAATAAAGAAGTATCTCTAGAAGAATTCATGTCTTGTATATTGTACATATATTTAACAGATGTATATATATCTACACAGTGTGACTCAAGTTATGTGTAACAATTATACTTGTAAATGGAATAAATTTGACAAACTCTGTTGATTGAGAACACCCACAAAATGCAGGAAATTCCAATTTCTAAGATGGTCAAAATTTTGTGCGGGAGCAATATCCAAGACCCCATTGCTGCACTGGTTTATGGCTCTAATTCATTTTTACCTCCTCTAAAATGCTTATAGTTATGTGGTCACATATTCATAAATACATTGTGTCCTCAACACTAAATAGAGTATCACACACAGAAACACATTAATTTTCCTATTTTTGTGACAAAATATATAATAAACATTTCAGTACTTCTGCTCAAAACTTCTATATACCGTATGATAAAATAACAGTGAGCTTCTGTATTTTTATACACTCAGTTACATTATTATAAATGCCAAGCATGTTTTTACAAGAAGGATAACCCAAGCAGGTTGTTTATTTTAATACGTAAAGAATGAAAAGGTATGTCTTTCTCTAGTCAATATTGATAACAATTCATGCATTTCTGATGGTATCAATGCAAATAATCAGTCTACTGTCAGTAGTCAGATCAGATGAAGCACTTTTGCTTTCCAGTATACTTGAAAGACAATGTAACAAATTCTTACAAGCATATGTGTCAACAATGTGCTCAAACAAGACGGCAAGTCTTATATTGTTTCTGACTGTGGTATCTTAAGATGTTGGTCCTGGGATAATTATGATACTTTAGAACTAGTTCTAAAAAATACAAAATGAATTTAATATTTAAAAATGGTAATCATATATAAACTGGTACTTCAGAGTAAATCAGGACAAAGTACAATACAGAACTTTCCCTAGCCTGATGGATGATAGCAGACATTAATTTGCAATTTGTCTTCACTTTTCAAAAACAGGAAAAAAACAATAGTAAAACTATATCGTTTGGTGCCACGGCGTCGTTAGATTATTCTCAGAGATGAATAAAAGTTCTTTTCCGTTAATTATTGCTTAATATTGGTATAATTTCATGACCAGTAATTTTGGAAACTGGATGCATGCATATAATGATATATATTTACCAACTAGGTTTAACTAATAACTAATTTTGGTGACCACTGGAAGCAAGTTTAGTGCAGTAAATGACAATATTCTCAGAGCAATGTCGTTAAGCATTAAATTATCTTACTTTATCAAAATTAGTGAAATGAACATGAAAAACTAAATTGTCTACTAGCTATAGGAATGTACCAACTATTGTACATAATACTTTGTATATATTGGCATATTAATACCTAAATCGTGGTAAAACAACTCGTAAGACACGACGATTTAAGTAAATACTACGAAATAACCTATAGGCTATACAGAAACAGGGAAAAAGAACAATGGCCAACAATCACGAGAGTATTTTTAAAAAAGAACTCTAAAATTGTCGAGAGCACCAAGACACTCATGAAATTCCAGACGGTTAATTTGCTTTTCTCATAAATTATTCCAGTCGATCAATATCACTGAACGAAACCGTATTTTAATAAGTTGAAGGATGCTGATATGTCCGCACGCCATTACCATGCAAAACTTCCCAATTAAGAACTTTAGTCTTTACAGATCAAGCTCAAAGGTGAACAATCAGTTGCAAGAAATCAATACATGTTCCCAGCTCAAGTTCAACCGATAAAAACAAAACCATAGCAACAAAACCAGCCCGTATCGCTGTTCTGTAATCAGAAGAAGGGCAGAGAAGAAATAATGTCAACAAGTTTGCAGATTAGGTACTGTAAAAATTATTCGTCGGCCACGGCAAGATTTTGAAATTTTATATACCAAGCAGCTGGCGCGCGGGGTGCCATACAATTTCGTTGACATTTTACAAACTTGTTCCACCGTAAGGTGCCATTGCAAATCAAACAAGCAAAGTGCTAGCGTGGAATTTTAGACAGAAACTGGCAGAGACTCGAAGCAAATTGTTCTTATAATATTTCAATTTTACAACTTTCAAAAAAAATTAACAATAATATGCACCTTTCGTTTCGCAAGACGATCGTTCGCTCGTTCTGGTAGGAAAATATAAAATGCAATGCAAGGTTTTGAAAGCTTTCTTGTCTAATTGGTATCACAAATTCACAAACCCTCTTGCAAAATTACTGAAGTATGAAAGAAAAAGAACAATAATCTTCAGCAACAAAAAGGTGAACGATCCGAAATTACAAACATGCAATTCTTCAACAATACTTTAAAACAGAAGTTTACTTTGCCCTTTGAAAAGGGAATCACTGCATGGATTTCATTAGGCGCAATCGTTCGAGCAAAGTGGACAGAAACATAGTTGAGCATCCAATGGTTTATAATAAGCTGTCGATGCGAGCCAACAACAACCAAAATAAACTCTATTTTTGCAAATCTGTACTTTACCTTTGGAATCCCTCCCGGGCGAACTTCAGTAACGTGACAAAGCTCCAGACAACTCGCCTCCTAAAATTGAATCGAAATAAAACGATTTCACTGAGAAACATCTATTTTTATCGGTTGAGCCTTTCCGTTGCAAGTGGGGCAAAAATGAGGTCGAAATGTGGCGTCTCTAACGAGCATCGAAACCATCTACGGTATAAAGATTCGATCGTCTCCAACTCTGATTTCTCAAACCAATCCGTAAATTATTTCATAACCGTATGGAGTCTACCACCAGTCATAATATCAGGGCTTGCAGAAAACTTCAAAAATGCTTACCTTATCCTCTTCGTGCCAGGAGAGAAAGAAGCCATATTTATCAACCTTGAAATTGGATTCTTGAATAGCATTCGACTCCTAAAATGGAACGAGAAGCCTTTTTGAAACGAATTTGAAAACAACGACTGAAGCCAATTACACTTTGTTCCTTGACTGCCAGCATTCATCTTCAAGATGTCTTGAAGCAAAACTCAAAACAAGAGGCCATTGACGAGATATAGGCTCGATGTTTCATACCTCTTCCCATTTCGTAAGCGAAGTTCCCTCTTGAAGCAACGCGGGAACTCGTACTTCCCAGGACAACTTGGGTTCTCTCTCTGTCGCTGCCATGATTTCCGAGCTGGTCACATTCACGCGGGCCTTTCATCAGAACGCCTCATGTCCGCAAAAATCCAAGCAAACACCAGTAGAATTCCAAGTGCTTCCTCAAAACGCGATATCAGCCAGGAAAATAGCTAGCTCTGCTGAAATGGAGCAACATCGCTCAATCACAATGGTATTTACACTTCCTAGTCGTCGTTTCGATTTTTGTCTGCCCACGAGAGCTGTTTGATCGTAGAGCTGGAGTTCATTATTGCGTTACTTGAGCATTTGTTTGGTTTCCCGCAAACGTGACCAATGAAGCATCTCGTCAAGTGAACAAGTGCCAATCATTATCACAGCCGATAAAAGGAAATCGGCCGCATGCATTTCATGCGGCCCGCAGGTGCTCTTTTCAACGATTTAGCATTCTTCAGGCCACAAAGAAATTGTCGGTAATTTCTTAACTAAAAAGGTGTTTATCATAAAATTGTTTCATGTACAAAACATGCCGCAAAATAGTCGAAACAAGAAACGTACTGTATGCAAACAAATTTGAGGAAAAATAGATTTTATTTCATCACCGCTTCAATTCAAACATCGGTGATAAAATATTAAGAAATTGTACGTTTACATTGTTGAAGCTTTCGAAAATGATGATTGAAGGTTTACCCGTAACATTCTATTTCTTTACCTGCTATATTTGCTTTATTTCTGTTTGGTAATTAGTTCAGTATTTTACAAACAAGACCTGCAACTGCTTTTTCAATGTGATTTTCATAACATGAGCGGTCGACCGGCTCCATTTAAACTGTGCAGTATATAAACATGGTTGTCCTTTCAAAATATTCCCCAGGAAATTTTTCTTTCTGCAGTGATCCCGATTGGATTTGCATTTCATCCATCATAGATTTAAATAGACGTAAATGACGGTGTGATTTTCAATAGTTTTCTGACTTTTAAATATGCGATACCTTCGATTTAGCAAATACAGATGTCAGTAAAATTAGTGAAAATCTTTTTTACAATGCAACGAAAGGAAAAGTCTTAAAAAATGGAAAATTGGGGAAGATATCCCTTTCATATTTCTAAATATTACCGTCGACTTCCTGTTTTGATGGCCAGAGAACCTGAGTCACGATATTGATGAGAGATGCAAATAGATGGAAATTACTGCAATGTTTTACTGACATGCTTTTACTACCTGCTTGTTACCTGCAGTTTGGCTGCAGATACAATAGGAATATAATCTGAAAACTCACGCAAAAACCGTGATATTGATTTTCCGTGATAGGCGATGTTTTGGCTAGAGTTGTTTTAAAGCGTTTTATTCTTGCTATCTAAATTCACACTAAAAATAGAGAATTATTTGATTGATTTTTTGTAAACACGTACAAGTCTTTAACGTGTTAAAACATATAGTCTATAGGTTTCACGGTGTTTTTCACTCAAAAGTGGCTTTGTTTACACTTTTTCTTATGAACCTTTTTATATAAAGAACACGAGGCTGGAAAATATCCCAAATTTAAGAACATGCTAAGATACTGAGGCTGAGAAAGACGAGGAACTTTTATTTCGGATCTCAGCGAATGTTCATCAGTGTAATATCGCCTTTAGTGTTGTGCGTGTGTTTCAAATCGTTTTTATTTATTATATTCTTTTCTTGTGCTTCCGGCTGGTTTGTACGAATGGAAAATACCAACTGCATACCCAATACTAACAATGATGTTTAAGAACATTTTAAGAACATTTTAGCTGAAATCCTCAGAATAGTCAGTTTAGATAAAATAGCATTCAGCTGTAGTCCATAAATTAGATGTTCTTATAAAAGTTATGTAAAAAGAGTGTATAGCTTTGTGCGTGGTCGCAAATAGCAAACTTAACAAATCCTGGTGATTTGAAGCCATTCGAAAACTGATTGATTTTTCGATCTTTAACCCCACAATCGTGAATCATTTGTAACTTATTGTACTGTCTGCACTCTCTAGCTCTTCTAAATTTATACCTCACAACTAATTTTAGACCATGCATCCGCGGCAGCTACACGTGCTGTGCATTACTGGCATCAATTAACGTTCCCATATACTAAGCAGTAATCCCAAAAAACACATTTTTACTGAAAAAAAGAAAATATTTCTTAATGACTGAAACACCCGGAAAATGACAATAAAACTGTAAATACGTTTGCACTATCCAACTTTCAGGCTAAATAAAAAAGAGACTGGTCATGATTTGGTCTATATTCTGGCCTGTAACAGGAATAAGTTGTTTATTCTAATACATGTAAGCTATTCAGCACAATTAGTATACTGCTGTACGTGTTTCGCTGAGTTTCACGAAGTGAACGGAACATAAACTCAGACAGTTCGCTGTAAACTGGAAGGTGGAATCGAGCGGTTCGCTTCAGTAACTTGCTGATTACACTTGCAAACTGCTCAGACAACTTGCGCATGAAATACCAAATTTGTTCCGTAGCAGAGTGAATCAGTGCTCAAAGTCCTGAACATCCTGTACGGAGATACGGACTCTAAGGGCAGGAAAATTTACAATTGAATTTAGATGAAGTGTGCTCGTATCTCCTTGTTGTTGCCCCAGCTATGATTCAGTTATATTTTAGACCACATTCTTTGAAGTCATTGGGTTCAATCGTCGATCGATTTGGCGGTGCACGTGTGTCGGATCTACCCAACGTAACTGATCAAAAACTGATGTGCCGGGGGAACTTCCATACTTGACCTGACGGGGATGCTCGTCGTAACTTTTAGGGGTTGAAATTGTAGATCCGGTAACTTTTAGGGTGTCAGGAAGAAAAAAATAGCACTTTGAGTCAAAACTGTACCTTTTAGACCGTTCTTGAGACGTGACATGTCAATATCCATTCATGAATAGAGAACTTGCTCTCCCTTGGCGATTGTTTTCAATATTCCTGTGTTATATTCTGTGAATGAAAATTTCCAAGGTAACTTTTAGGGAATAAATTTGGCTGGAGCCACACCCAATATGGTAACTTTTAGGGGTTGCTTTTGAAAATTTTGACGCGCATCCACGTCAGTTATATATGGGAGTCCCCCCCCCTGGGCTGATGTGGTACATTGCGACCCTCATCAAGTGTGGTGATGTACTGTAACCTCAAGTTGCGGAAGTCGTATCGTGCATCCTGTGTGGTCTATTCACTGTGACCACTCGATCTCGATGCAGCTGTGTTCAGTTTGGGTGAGCATGATAAGATGAGAGGAAGAGGCGACGAGAAAGGAAGGGATGAAATTGAGCGTAAAGATTCTTACAAGCACGTTCTTTCTCTCCCTTTTATATTGTCTCCCTCTTCCTCTGCTCTCTTCCCTCTCTTCTAGCTCACCCAAATAGCAAATCCCAAGCGTTGTTTTGAAAGGTGGCAACGGCTGATCTTTCTCTGATAGCAACATCATCAAATATTTCACTTTTACTGATCTTGCACGGACAAGGTGTGGTCAAGAAACGATGCTTCATATTTCACTTTCATTACAGGTATTGGGGTGCGCCTGCTGAAAGGATTTGAAAAAAAAGCCCATAAACATTACGTTGCTCAGTTTGTTATTCCAATATTGTGATACTCGTACTACTGCTGGGTAGTTTTTTGATACTGATTTGTGACTTGACACAAGGCTTGAGTTATGTAGTAAGATATAACTTGGTTAAATTGTTAGTGGCCTATAATTTGCCAATTGTGATTTTAGTGCCAACTCTGAATACAATTAGATTACAGTCACGCAACGTGGCAGTCGGTCAGGTTCAGCTGGATTAAAACTCTTTTTAGCGAAACCGTGTGAGTGGAATATCGCAGCGAGACGCAACAGGGAGAGTCACGAGATCGTGATAAAATCGAACTACTTTCAAGATAAAATAATGGTAATAAAAATTTGTTTAATGCCGCATGTAACGCCCACACAGACGAGTTTCCCACGTCGGCCGTCAAACACAACTCGAGTCTGCGCACGCTCGAAAGTCTGAAGAATAGAGTTAACTTTGAGGGTAGAGGGAGAGGGGAGAGCGTGGCACTTGACCTGGCAGCTCGATTCGAGTCTGTAGTGCAGTGCGATGTTTGTTTTACCAGCACGTCACTTGTGAAGTTCGCTCAACTCACCAAAATTTGAGTTTTTGCTTCACCAGCACCTTATTCGGCGGGAGGTTGCTTAGTCTGACAAAAACTGATCCTTTTAGCTCAGTTAGTTTAGCAATAGCGTTTCTCTTGAACTTTGCTAGATTCAGCTTTTAGCATATTTGTAATCAATCATACTGGTTGTGCATGGTATACTAAATCTTTTTTCTTTTACCATTTTCCAACTTAGAATATTACTGGTTCTTGATGCTTTGTGACCATAAAATATAATATCCTTAATATGTTGTTCATTACTGATATAGCTTGTTTAAGAAACGGCGGCAGGGCTAGCTGGTGCAAAATGGCGGGGGATTGTCCTCGCTAAAGATATTTGTGCAAAAGGGAGAGCTATCAATTCAAATATTCGGTCCATATACAATTTAGGAAAGCTCAAGAAACGCAAACAATAATTGATTTGTCTGTTGTAGTCAGATTGCACCATAGTAGCTTACTTAAATTTTGCCTTTTGCTATCAGCATGCCTGCGTGGTATGTGAAATACGACTGGTGGAACAGAAATGCAAAAAATTGGTCCGCATGTGTGGAAACGTGGCAAAAAATGTATGAATTTCTGGGGACTGAGTGACCGTAGAGAACGAAATAGACAGAAATTGATATTTCTCTGGCACTTTCGAATCAGCTGAAGTGTATCATGGAAAGCAGATTGAGTATATTAGATGAGTGCATGGAACACGTGGTTAGTTACTCGAGCCTCTGACTCCTATTGTACACAAGGAAAAAAAATTTAAGAATATAATTTTTCCTGAAATTTGTATTTTTATTATTGTCAGTAATAATGATGTAAAATAAAAAAATTATTTTGAAAAGATTTACAATTTTCGTTGTAAGTCGTAATAACAATGATATAAGGCAGAATGACATTCTCAGTTTAAGGTTGACAGCATCCTCTGGACCCCGGAGGAATGTGGCTGCACTGATTCTCATGATCAGTGGAAGGTTGACAGCAGCCTCTAGCTAGACCCCGGAGGAATGTGGCAGCACTGATTTGTTCGGGGAATACGTTTCCAGTTTTTCGGCCCACGGGTTTTTATGGTTTTTCGTATCCGGCAGTGGTCACAAGCTTGTGAATCTGTACTAGAAAGCTATCGCCTGAAGTACTGTGAATGTGTACATTATTAGTGAGTCATGAAACATGTGCTGGTATCTTTTTAGACTTTTCAAAGGCCTTTGATACTGTTAACCATGCAATACTTTTGAATAAATTAGAACATTATGGAATAAGAGGTATTGCTCTCGATTGGATCAAGAATTATCTTTATAATCGTAAACAGTATGTAGAATTTAATAATGTATCTTCGGACCTAAAAGTGATAAAAGTACTGTGGAATTCCGCAAGGTAGTACCCTTGGGTCGTTTTATTTATTTAAAATATTAATGATATTTCTAACTCCACTAAGTTACTGAAATTCATACTGTTTGCTGATGACACCAACATGTTCTACTCCTGCCGCGACTGTGATCATTTCAGTAATGCATTGAACACTAAACTGGAAAAAGTATCAATGTGGCTTATTGCCGATAAACTTTCAATAAACATTAACAAAACTAAATATATTATTTTCAGACCAAGGCAAAAAACTTTTGATCACCTCAACCTCAGTGTCAACATTAATAACGAACAAATTGATTGTAAACAAAGTATAAAGTTTCAGTTAGGGATAATTATAGACTAAGAGACTAGCATCTTTCTTGGAAGGACCATATTAATACTGTAGCTAGCAAGATATCTAGAACCATAGGAGCTATTTCTAAAGCAAAATATTTTATCTCTGAAAAATCACTGTTTCAATTGTATTATTCCCTAGTCTACCCTTATTTATACTATGGTAACATAGTATGGGGTTCTGCCTATAAAACTAACCTCAAAAGACTAAATGTCTTACAAAAACGAATTATTCGCATTGTACCAAATCACCATTTGATGCTCACACCTCACCTCTCTTCCATAAACATAACCTATTGACACTAGATAATATACATTCACTACAAGTAGCCTTATTCATGTATTCTGTTCATACTAATTCCATTCCAAGTACATTTTAAATAATGTTTAATAAAAATTTTGAAACCCACCTATAAAATCCAATTTACTAGAACTAATTCTCTATTGTCTCCTCTGGCCCGAGATTATGGAATTCACTTCCTAATGATCTTAAGTCTAAACAATCATTACCATCTTTTAAAAAACACCTAAAAGTACTTATTAATTCAAACAATTGATAGTATATAACACTACTTAATTAGGCTGATAATGAGCGCATCTTTTGACGTTAATTATTGGATGACGTAACCAATTATAATTAATTATGCAAATTAAAGTTTAAAATAGAAAATTGTAAATTTTGGGGAAAATTTGCTGTATTTCTTCTTTTAGACTTTATTATTAATTATATTCCTATTTGAGGCTGCAAACACATGTTTTCTAAGTAATCAGTTTTACTAAATTTGCTTTTTTTTGCGCAAAACCAAATTTTTGAAAAATTCAAGATGGCGGACATGTTGTGAAACGACTGTTGCCATAGCAACAGGTCTAAATTAAAACTTGATTGTTGTTAAGGAAAGTAATTAGCTAACCCAAAGCTGCTTGAGTGTCAAAGCTTGATCTTTTATGAAGTCTATGGGGGGGGCGTTTAAAGGTTCTGGTTCACTTGCTTGTTTTGTGTGTTGCGAGATGTGCACCCCAAAATCACAGGCGCAAGTTCGCTCGAAAATGATGCGCGTGCACAGCTGAAAACAACATGCGCTGATGCGCACGCATAAACATCCTAAATTAGATGCTTATACTCGTCTCAAAATGTATGCACACGTACATCTGAAAATAATGCGTGCAGACGCACTCGAGAAATACATGCGGATGCGCTTGCACACCTTAAAATTTTGTGCGCATGCTTATCCCAAAATGACATGTCCCTATAAATACACTTCAGAAATGTCATGTGCTCACGTACCTTAGAGTCACATGCGCATGCGCATGCGCATCTCATTTTAGGTGCGCATACCAATATATTTTGGGATGTGCAAACGTACACAGCTTATTTCAGATAAATACAGTTGGATGCTGAACTTAGGCCCGTTTCAAACGCCGTGCTACAGTCGTGCTAAGCTCACCCGAACTTGGCAGACTTGACTGTGGCACGACTTTAGCACGGCGTCTGACAACAACTTGCGCCAAAATCGTGTAGCACGGTAAACTCACCCGTGCTACACGACTCTAGCTCGGGTTCGTTTTAGACGCCGTGCTAAAGTTGCGCCAATGCCGTGCTGAATTCGTTGCATAAATTATAAATGGAAATTTATAAAATCTATAAAATTTCCATCCGCGCCCTGGAAACGAGGTTGCTCCAAGTCCGACCTCAGTTCGACTCAAATTCGGCGTTTGAAACTAAGCTGAGCCGAAGTCGTGCTACACTAGAGTCGAGCTAGCTCGGCACGACTGTACCACGGCGTTTGCAACGGGCCTTAGAATTCCTACTTTAGCAGCATACGGTCATCTAATTTTAAAATGTGGATGGAGACCAAGGGCTCATTAGCGTCTTTTTTCTTCTTATTTTTGGACGAGAGAAATAATACTCGATCATTTCTCTCG
>JAOBRH010974623.1:0-11669 GCA_027575125.1 Umimayanthus parasiticus | reverse complement strand
CACACTCTGATTGGCTACTCAAACTCGGAATACCTTGTGTTAAACATGTCACTGATTTCGTACATGTTAACTCGATTTGTCTCCTTAGTCTTGGTGCCAGCAGTGTGCGTTCACCTCCACTGTAGAGAATATCCGTTAATTTTTCACTTCGGATGTTCACGCGTGACCCGAAACAACGAACGCGAGGGTGTGGTACTGTTACAAATCCCGGTTGAAGATGGCAGCATGAGAGACGTTTAAACTCACAAAATAGTCAAACAAAATATTTTGGCGCTATCTTTAGTTACTAACAGACTTATCTCGAGTACCAGCCACAAGACGCACTATGGCTATACTGGTCTTATTTGAGAGCAAAAGTGTTTTCAGCCTTTATTACCACTGATAACGCTTATTTCCACAATAAACAGTCCAGCACTGCAGCCAAACGTACCTTCGTAGCAACAACTTTGGGTGGCTTTTCGCTACCGACTTCTTGATTAGCTCACACAGTAACTGCCGAAGAATTCTAAAAGAGGGTGTTAATGGGGAAATAAGACTTATTTATTGTATAAATACTACAATTCATGTAACACAAGCGACTATCCACAGTAATTTAAGTGGCAGCCTACGCCTTCGAAGTACTTTCAGAAAGCACTTCCAAACTTCGAAGCTGAAAACAATATTAATATGGCAAACATCCGACTACAGATTGATAAGAATAAAAGGCAAGCCCTCATATTAATAACCAACCCGACTCGGATTAGCTTTGATACTTGGTGATACAGCAATACTGTTCTTAAAATACAAAATAACCAAGGCAGAGAATGAAAACTCACTCTGTTGCATACTCCATCCTCCCTTGTAGTGTCACCATCAACAGTGACGCCACATCGCATCTGAAAAATAGAACTGGCAGGTTAGGTAATGCCAAGTTGTTAACCCTCATTGTCACAATTTGCTTTAAATCTCAAACAACAAAATGCATATCAGAGGTTGCTTTTCCCCCTCTCCCCCATCCCCCATCTCTAACCAGTGTTGATTTGCAAGAGCAGCTAGTAACAACGTATCAACGATGAAACAGGAGATGCGAGCGTGAAACTTCTGCTCAGCAGATGTCCGACAAAAACGTCTGGCTGAGAGTTGGAGCAAGATCTATGTCAAAGGAGTCAAATCTCCTGCTTGTAAATAATTTCATTCAAAAGCATTTTCAGCAACAAATACGATTATAATACGCGTTGAGCAACAACAAAAACCAGTTATCGAACTTACTATTTTAGTTTTCTGTCCCCTTGCGTTTGCAAGACCGTTCTTCCAGGTAACCGCTGCACTATCAATACTGTCAAAGTTCATTGTATGCATGTCTGGTCAATAGTTGGACGCTACTGTGTCAGCAAAAGACAACACGATGCCAACTGTTATTGACAAATAGGCTATGTTGCGTGTTGTAATTCTGTGCGGAACTTGTCTTGAAACAATCAATGTTGCTAGAAATGCTGCACCATTTTGTAGGAACTCTAGTTGCAGATTACCTGTCTCGCATGTTAAAAGACATTTGAACTTGTCTTGAAACAATCATTGTAGGTGTAACGGTTTGATCGAGCTGTTTTCGCATTCTTTGTGTGACATGTTGCTAGAAATGCTGCACCATTTTACAGGAACTTAAATTGCAGATTACCTGTCTCGCATGTTAAAAGACGTCTGAGCTTCCAACGTTCGTATGAAGACCAACAAGAAATTCTTGTTGTGGATGAGTTGCGTAAACTGACGAAGACCTGCCTCCCAGTTGTGGCCTGCGTACCCCTGACAAAACAAGATTTATTAACTACTTATTAACCGAGAGCGAGGTCTGTACGGGAAATATCAAACAGAGGCCTCGCTGTATTGACCGAGCGATAGTGAGTTCAACGAGTCAAGGATGAAGTTTGAAATCCCCGTAAAGACCAAACGTTCGACGCTTATACGTATTTTACTATAGGGCAATTTTTCTAACAAGAAGCTCTATAAATAGCCTTACTCGGGCCTAGTAATTGCTTTAAAATGGAATGAAAAAGCGTATACTTCAATCTCACTTGTTCACTACAAATCGTACACTTTTTTTGCAAGGAAATACGAACCAGCCTACATGCTGGTAAAATAAACGGTAATTACTTGGTAGATGATTGTTTATCATGTTTATGTAGCATGTTATAACTTTTCTGATTTCTGATATATCATTAGATTTTGAAAAGAAAAGAAAATAACAAAAAAAGTTCGAAACACCTCCACCGAAATTCAAACTCGGGGTAGCCATTTGTAGGTCCGACGACCTAACCACTGTACTACTCCGGACGTCCAAAGCGCGGGAATTTGGAAAATTGTAATGTACGCATGCGCTTGAACCTTTCCATTTAAACTGCGCAGAACCAGTTCTTTTCGGTAAGCAGCGCAGCCAGACGTTCCAGCCGCAGTGGACTCTTTCTGTATCCCCCTCGAGATATCAATACCCAACCTGGTTCAGCAAAACAAGGAACCTGGAGTTTCTTGCAAGATGAGGTGACCAGATTGTCTTACCTCTTTCTCGTGTAGCACCGGGTGATCCTCCTGATTAGGGAACAGAACCCGCAAAGCATAGTAGCGAAACTCCAAGTAAGGCATCCCCAACGTGATCAGGTCACTTGTCAGATCTGTCACATCTGTTTGAAGTTCGGCGAAAGCTGAAAAACGAACCAATCAAATGATAAATCATCCTGCCTACGAACTGCGTTTCTTCAAATTCGCTACACAAGGAAATGCCTTTGTCCAGCCAGCTGCTGTCACATTATACTAACTCCCAAGGGCCTACTCAACACCCAGTTCCCAATTCTGTTCATTCAGTCACAAAGAGTCAAAACAAATTGGGCCTCCAAACTTTCAAAGTACAAACAATGTCATGTTCTACTGTATATTATTATATGGCTGACTGATTTCGCGTACTGTGATTGGCCAATTCCAGGACCGTAAGTAGCCACACTGACTTCTGGCTCTCGATCACCTTTTCAAAACCGAAATAACCAACAAAGCCTCGTCTCGTTTGCTCGGTCCATACGGCAACTTATTGATCCTCGTTTTTTCCTTCCTTGTTTTCATGGCCCGCGAGCTTCGCACTTGGGCCATAAAAGGACGGAAAAAGCCTGGTCCATAAGTTGCCGTACAGACCTCGCACTCGGCTAATAAGAGGTATATATTATATTGGATGCTGAGTTGATGATAGTTCTTATGTTGTTTCCAGCAATCTAGGTATTATTATATTTACCAACATCTAGAGTTGGATGGGGTTACTTGACAGACAAGATGTTGTATTTCTTCACTGTGGGACACCCAAAGGTGGACTCAATAGCAAGGAGGGATTTATCAAATCCTTGCTCAGTTACTAGGCTTCTATTTCTCTCCATGTGCGCGGTCAGATTGATCTCGGTGACATCACAGGAATGAACTCGTCTTGGTGACGTCACAGAAACCAATCGTACCCAAGCTCCTAATCAACAAACGCCCGACAACTGGAGAAACCATGTTGGAATTAGGCAAATTAATTCCAAGGTCCTAAATTATGGAACTCGCTCTCGCCTTCTTTAACCAACTTAAATTCAATTAGTCTCTCTGCTGCCGTCACCAATGTTTGCGGGGAAGGAGCACTGGTTGCAAGCCGAAAAAACATGTTTGATTGGGAGTTGTGAAATCCCATTATAAACAAGATCACACTGTGACCACAATGTTATGAACCTTTCTGCTGTACATAGCAAGAATACTTCAAACTAACAATATGTTCTATTTATCATGGTTTGGGCACTCGATGATGAAATTTGATCAAGAACAATTAGAACTGCCGTGAATAAAAATAAAAATAATATTAATAAAAATATTAATAATAATAAATAATAATAATAACAATAATAGTAATAATAATAATAATGATATTTTCGTGATTTCACTTCATTTTTTTCGTTGTTTATAATAAGAAACCCTGAAGCACTTGACGTTTCACCTTCTCGACATTCTCTCGCCACCTTGGACTCCAAGGTTTCCAGCTCCCTCGCAATGTTATCCACTTTCTTCTTTTGCTTTTTTTGCTTGCGGCGATTGTAACACACCAAGATTACGATAAATAACAGGAGTACAGCGCCGACTGCCCCAGCGATGATAAAATACATGGTTTTGTCTGTTTCCAGTGATATCCGGAAATACTCCAATTGACCAATCTCGAAAACCAGGTTTCCCACATATACCTTTGGATAAGGAAAAGATGCAAATTCATCTTGCTGCTTCTTACTTAGGGTTTTGCTTCTGGACTGGCTACTAACACACTTCTATAAACACACTTTGCTCTCAAGTAAAGATGTTTGCATCGACAGCTAAAATAGGTACTTCTGTTGATGAAGTTTATACCAAGTTCACTGCTTATTCCTTGGGTTTGTTTTGCCCGCTGTCTTGATCTGTGACGTCAACTGGTAAAATACATCGTTTTGTCTGTTTCCGGTGATATCCGGAAGTACTCCATTTGACCAATCAAGCAGAAGAATGAAGAGAATGAAGAGCCAGGTTCCCTCGTGTTAAATGATATTGTAAGGCACCAAAACCAATCCATGTCACATTTCAAGACAGCAAAACGCGGAAAATCTAACTCAAGAGATAGTAAAACTAAACCGTTAAGCATTAACTCTGTCAAAATAATCAGCGATTTTCAAGTGCTAGTGTGGAGAAAGGAAACACTTACAAATCACGCCAGTGGTATTGGAAAACAAAAGCGTTTTTCAGCGGGGATTCCCTTTATTCTGTTCTAAACTATACAGTTAGAAACCAACGACAAAACAACTGTTCGCTGGTGTAAATGTGCACTTTATACTTGCCTAATTAGCATACATGTAACCAAATTCTTGGGATAACAAAAAAATATGCATGGCGGGACAATAAATTCTCGAGAGATTCGTAGGAAGCCAAATGACAAAAACAAACAGACCTCAATTATTTTTAATCCTTTGCAAACGCAGAGAATATCAAAACTTTCATCTAATTAACTTTCCAGCAGTTGTTTCCAGATCTTAACTCGGAAAGAGTCATAACGGGTTTGGCAGTACCGACGACTAAGACAAGTTTCAACGGATCCAACAATGTCCAACTTTATTTGGATCAACAAAACGAAATCTGATACAGCATCGTCCAACATCAACCGATAGGTGTTTAAATGGATCCAACATGTTGTCATCCAACAGTGTTGGATAATGTTGGACCAACATGTTGAATCTTTTAATCAGGCCTTCACATTCTTAATCAAATTCCATATTTTCTCTTCAGCAGTTGAAGAAGTGTATCAGTGTCAGTGTACATACTAGTTATCAATGCTTTCGAGTGGGATACTGTGGAATATGCCATGCACGCGTCACTTGTATCTATCGTTTATAATAGTCTTTAGGCGAATCAAAGGCAAATCAGTAACTGATCATCAGCAGGACACCTGAAATGTGTGCAATTCTACAATTGGTTTGGGTTCCATTAAAGTAGACCTACCGTGACCGGGTACCGAGCGTTGTCAGTAATCTGCAGATTTTCTTCTGTCGGCACCAGGCAAATAAGTAACTCCTGCAAGATAAACAATTTTAGACTGAGAACTGATAAAGTAATAGGTCGCATGCCATTTGTCCAGTCTGTCCGATCCGACCAGTCATTTCTTAATTGGAACGCACAAGTTCTCAGAACTGGTTCTGGCCAGAATGGCCCTGCTTATGGATCAGAGCCGCTCAGTTCTCCTGCTCAAGTCGGCCAAAGCGCGCAAATTTGGAGCGTTGTGGCGGTAAAAAAAGTATGTGCGTGCCTCAGCAGCTTTCAATTTTAAACTCCCCGGTTCACATTCCACACGTGCCGCTTAAAAGAAGTCCACACCCAATTGGCAATAATAAAATGTTGTCTTAAGGATTTTTCTAGTCAATACTGAGGTCCGAAGGCGTTAAAAAATATATTGTCACAAGAGTTTTATTAATAAAACTTTACAATTGGGCATGAACTTACAAAGTCTAAATAGCTAACGTTTTTTCTGTAACGGGACGATGAGTCAGGTACACTAAACCGAAATATTCATCTAACTGAATGAAAAATACATTGAGAAACATGAGAAACTTTATAATTGTATCTTTTTCTTGTTTCAGCGCAAAATCTGACCGTCAGTAAAGTAAAATTAGTCACTGGCCTAAATCTTTAATATAGAAATAGCAAACGAGGCCGCGCGCTATGTTGAGATATAGAAGCACGTGGGAATTTGTAAGTACACGAGAGAAGTGTTGGAGTAGCACGAGCCGCAGCCAATCAGATCGCGCGTTTTATATCTGCTTTATTTTATAATGATAATTAAAGACAATTATCTTAGGGAATAACTCATGTTCAGTAAGCTCGCGCAGCCAACCGGCACATACCAGATAAGTCAATCAACTACATTAGAATATTTTTTTAAAAAGTCCTTATTTCTTGTTTCTTGGTGGAGCGTTTTTGCTACTTAAATTACAAGAAAAATGAATCTTTCCTTAGTAAATGGTCAATGTTGAAAGTTTGGCTTTCCCAGAATACTGATCCGCACACAATGCATGCACTTAATGCGTATTCTAGTTAAAGTAATTTAGCCAAGATGTATTACTGCATGTCGCACACTGCACTTTACTCTGTATTTTTGTATAATATGTAAACGAACTATGTAAATTCTTGTATTTTTGTATAATATGTAATAAAAAAAATTCTTTTCAAGAAAAAAAAAGATAAGTCAATCAAAACAAAAGGCAAGCCATTTATGAAGGAATTGTGAAAGCTTTAAGCTAACACAACTACTTGCCTCTGTAGAATGTTATCATGTCTTACCTTTTCCAAATCTGTTATGTTGCAATTGGTATTTTGCACAGTCACCCGTACATCACTCTTCGTGATAATGTCAAGATTTCTGCCCTGTTAAACGGTGATCAAACTTAATTCGTTAATAATTGCCCTGAAGCTAAAATAAATCTACATGGGAAACTCAAAAAATGCAGATTTCGAACTAAAACATAATTACGATAAAACTTCCAGTATAGGCAAACGGTCAAAGTATCTCATATATTAACTACAGTACAGTTCTTGAACTCTCATTTTGTAGCTTCAAAGTAGCTGAAACGGAAAATAGTTTATTAGTTGATACTTAATCTAAATCATGCCGTGATAAACCACATCCTGGAAGAATCCAAGATCTAATTCCCAGGAAGAAGAGAAACTTGTTCTGGTATATTGAGTTTAATCCCAAACTTAATTATCCCAAACAACTATTTCTCTCAAAATTATTCGGGAAAAATAAAAAAATATTTGATAGCTTATAACAGCTCGAGTAACATCCTCCCAATATTTAGCAAAGGTGGGAATGACTAGCTTTTCAGAATCACGTTTTCCAAACTTACTTTAAGAATTAATTGATCATCCTTTTGCTCGCGAATCTTGTCTGGTCCACTAAAGGAAAGAAAATCTGGATCCGCAGCGATTCCGAGGAACATGCTGCAGTTCAGTAGTTTCTTTACATCGTCCATGATGAAGCCAACACACACTTCAGAGCCGTTACTGGAGAATGGCACCACGCCCAGAGCACTGGCGTTGGGACTGCGGCAGAGAATCTCTGTAGAACTCACCCTTTGACATTCCTGAAACAAAGAGAGAAAGAACCCGGAGCTGTTATCTTGAAATATCGCGTAAACTGGTTGCAATGCCAGGCCCCTTCTCGTTCACTGCAACCACTGCTTTACGCTTCAATTCAAGATTGTGCAGCTTGTGAAGCAGCCGTCATTTGTGTCGTGGGAATCTCGCCAGGATTGCCTTTCACAACTGATCGCGCTAAATGGGATATTTTGGGCATGGGGAGAGATGTAGCGCTCGCTATGTGCATGCCCTGTTTCCTCTCGCCTCGGAGAAAAAATAAGACAATTTAAGAGAGCGGGAGAAGAATGTTATTGCCGTCACACGGAGTTGTAGATTTCAGATCAACGTCCAAGCTATCGGAAGCAAGTAATTTGGCCAACATGATTTCTTTTCTTCATTTAGTCTGCCCAGCATGTCCAACAGTGTTCAAGACGGCATGGCGTGGAATTCGCTGTTAAGTGAATTAAAATCCAGCGCATGCAAGTTTTCTGACGAGAAGATGAACCAGATTGTTTACTCCGTGTAAATCTATTTGTCTCGAAGCTCTGATTTTTGCATAATTTTAAAAACCGCGATAAACCTTTCGCCACTCACCGGCTGTTCACTCAGGCTTTCCATTTGTTGTTTTGCATTTCTGAAATACAATACTGTGGCGATTGTTTTCTCTGGAATATCTTATTTGATAAAACAACAGTAACAATTTCATCGACAGT
Organism: Umimayanthus parasiticus; assembly: GCA_027575125.1. Classification (NCBI taxonomy): domain Eukaryota; kingdom Metazoa; phylum Cnidaria; class Anthozoa; order Zoantharia; family Parazoanthidae; genus Umimayanthus; species Umimayanthus parasiticus. Next base: position 3,324 of record JAOBRH010974623.1, on the reverse strand, counting down.
GATAGTACCTTCTTGGCGCCTTGAAAACCGAGCTTGAAGTTGAATGAAATATTTTCTAATGGTAACTACAAGTTTCAGCCGCGTTATTTTTCCCACACGCATCGCATATATGCTTTCACTTTTGATTTTTTAAAATGTCCGATGGTTAGCATTTCCGGCAGAGAGATATTTGGCTGATGTCCGTCAAGTTTTCACAGGAAAATATGAATCCAATATGTCTGGCGCGTGGAAAACCTATCAATTTCGATATGAATTTAAACGGAGCTCGCACTGCCTAACCAGCGGTTACAAATCGAACTAACGGCGGAGCAAGTGAGTGACAAAATCGCCCCCTCACAATATGTCATCCATTGCACCTGCGTGCAATACGGATGACATAAAAATGAAGTCAAGAACTAAAAAAATATTATCTTGTACAAGTCTCTCGTATGCCGCTGGTAGAGTTCAACAACGGTTATGAACACAATTATTGATTTGATTCTTATGTTGCCAATGCGAACTAAGACTGTACTAAAGATTATTTAGCTGCAAAGGTGTTTCACATGATATCATCAATCACTCCAACCGTTTTGCTAAATACTGAAAAATGGTTTAGGAAAATTAAACGCCTCTAGCACAAGGAACTGATTAAATAAAAGTTTAGTAGCTCTTTTCTGCTCCTTTACTTTACGTACCTCTTCTGCAGATGTAGAACTGCTTCCGTCGCCCCTCTTGAAAAACATTTTTGGTTGTTGAATACTATCAAAATTGTCACCACTGATTGTCAGCGTTTGTCCTCCACTGGAAGAAAAACATCGCTACATTACACAATTGTATAGAGTTGCAGCAGGGCAGAAACTGAAACAAACTGAAAAACAATAACAAGGAAACAATCCCCAGGGGAACATATTGTCTTAGAACGACTGCGTCGATCGAAACGTAATCAATCGATCTTAATTGGGATACACGTTGAACTTACCGTGCGCTTAATACACCGTTTTGCTAATCCAATTTTTTCCAAGATCCATTCCCTCGTTCAACGGTTCAACGTTTTTTATTTACCACATATACAACATTACATAAGAAAATGAATATAAAAAATGGAAAAAGGCACCAACGAGCGGCGAAGGGGCGAGCTTTGTAGGGGAGTCTGGGGGAATGCTCCCGAGAAATTTTTGAAACTTTGAGTCTCTAAAATGGCCATTTCTAGCATTTTGACACAAATTTCGTACTCGTTTAATACTAATATTTTGTTCGTATAAATTTCTCTAAAATGGGGATTCCCCACTGCTGTTCAAGAAAAATAACGTTCGCAAGGCTCAGACAATAACTCATGGTCTAAAAGACCAAGCCCCTTTTCTTTTCATGTCTCAAAATTCCCAATTTAAAATTCATACAAACATGTTAACGACTGGAGTTTCATATTGTAAGAAAAAATATGTATGTAGTACAAGGGTAGATGGGTAATGAGTGCTGGCGGTGTTTTAAACTCCAGGCCATCTTAATAGCTCCAACTTTGATATTTTGCATTCAGATTTTCATTTGAATTTCGAGCTGTGAGCAACAAGTGAGAAACTGATGAAGCGCAAAATCTAAATTGTTTACTCCACAAAGACTGAGTGCATTAAAAGTGTAAATGATCTGACCAGTCACTTTTTATAGCGGAACTTCGTGTTTAATAATGGTTGTGTCAAACATCCGTTTGAGCTCTGCTTTGGATCCAGTCCTTTTGTAGTTTAAGGAGAGGTAAACTGCATTCTTGAGTTTCATGTGACGTCATAGCCGCCATGTTGGTGTACAATAACAATAGAGTTGCAATACACCATTTTGCTAATGTAACTTTTTGCTAGATCCATTCCCTCGTGGGGGCTAAATGCAATGTTTATGTTGAATTAATGAGCCAAAAATCTACAAATCAGGTATTCCCAAATTGACCTATTAATGATTTTTCACCCCCACAGGGAATGGATCTAGCAAAAATTAGCATTAGCAAAATGGTGTATTACATTATCTTGTTGTGTACACCAACATGGCCGCCATACCCTTTGACATTTGAATCCCGGAAGATTATTGAGTACAAATCAAGAATTGCTATGAATACACACCTGACAAAGGTCTTAGGTGGTGAGATACCAAAGACACTGGGGTCCGGGGTGAACACGAAATCCCCAGGGGGAGAGGGAGGTTTGTGACCATCAAACACAAGCACCACTTTCCCAGAATTTACTGCTCTCTTTGTAATCCTCTTGCTTGAAGGATTTGTGCGACATAACAGACTGGTCTGGGTAACACTGAAACGTGAAATAATCACAACATTAAAATGCTCTTATTTGGGTATAACTTTGGACAACTTGAATGTGTAACCTGTACGAATATCCAGACTTTTCAATTCAAAACAATGCTCTCGCAGAAACTGAAACATCGGTGACTTAAACGAAACTAACCAGTTATTTAGAACGACACAGATGTAAAAGGAGGAGGGTACAAACCAGTTTATGTTCACTTTTCATGACATCTACGGCGGAAACAACCATAGTGCGGGGGGTGTGGCATATTGCAAAATCGCAATTCAGGTGAGTTTGAAGTTGAAACTATTTGCAGTACCTTGGTATTAAAACAAATGTTTTTCCGTAGATTTGAAGAATAACGTTTAGATTTGTAGGAAATATGTATAGGTTATTCTAATCTTGTGCCCAATTGAAGAATATTGACAAGTTTTGAGAGTACAAAAATCGCGTTTTGCAGATGGTCAAAAGTCGCTTGTTTTGAAGAAGCATATTCTTCCCAAAAGTGTTGAAATCATTCAACGAACCACATATGTAAATCATCAGAAACTTGCAATCCATTTTGGTACATTTTTGTATAATTTATGAATATTGGTGACGCGGGAATTGAATGGTGAAGTCATGAAGTTGGCTGATTTTCGTCTAGTCTGTGACAAAGTGGCTGAGCGAGTATTTTGACCGTTGGACCTTCTCGGGCCTTTAAATTTCTTTTTAAAAGGAATTGAAAGAAAAGAAATGCAACTCAGCAGTTAGGATAGAATACTTAACTTGTGGGCAAAGTTTGGGAGAAATTAAAATTTGAACCCAAAATCGAGTGGGCAGACAGCCTCTCGAGAGTGTCGCATCAGCATTATAGGTGGGACCCTTCCAAATGTGTTTGGGACCTCAAATTCAAGCACAAAGGGGTCCCCGAGGCTCCTCTTAAAAATTTCAACTGAAAATCTTGATTATTCATTTGGCAATGAATGAAAACATGATAAAATATCATACTTTATTTAAACACTTTCAAAAAAAAAACTGATTACACTCATTAAAATGCATTCATAGAAGCTATTTACAC
>JAOBRH010973512.1:0-13561 GCA_027575125.1 Umimayanthus parasiticus | reverse complement strand
GCGAATAAAAAGTCCTGTGAAGTAGACAGTGCCGCGTTTAGATCTTCCCTGCTATGGAGATGGTCACCTGTTTGTGGACACAAGCTTGCAAAATTAGGGATGACACAAGCTGGTTTATTTTACTCATCAAGACTTCAGCAACTACAAATATGCACTCTTTTCATAAGAACCTTTTTATAAGAATATCAAGGCTGAAAAAATCTCAACGTTTAAGAAATGGCCAAAGGCAAAGACGGAGGATCAGAACAAGATGTAAGAGCAAGGATTGACAAAGCTAGAACGGTATTTCGTCTTCTTAAACCTATCTGGAAATCAGAACAGATCAGCTTGAAGACCAAACTAAGATTATTTAATACTAACGTGAATAATGTCCTGCTGTAAGGTTCCGAAAATTGGCGAGTAACAAAAGGCACTGCCGATAGGGTCTGGATTTTGTAAATAGATGCTTGCGCTAGCTCCATCCTCCTCGGTGGACTGATGCCATCGGTGACGAAGCTAGAACTGTGGAAACGCACTAAGCAAGACAAGATGCAGCAAAAACATAAGAAAGAAGTTCTAAGTGTAGATGGATGTCATGGATCGACCACACGCTGAGAAAACAGCAAAACAGCACAATCAGACAAGCATTGTTTTGGAACCCCCAAGGAACACGACGACGGTGAGGAGGACCAAAGACCAACTGGAGAAGATCATGTGAACAAGAATTAAGAATATGAAATATGATTTGGAAGGACGCCAACTGGGTGGCACAGGACCGCGGAGAGTGGAAACAGCTTGTTGATTCCCTTTGCCTCATAGAGTGGGCACGGGGATAAATATTCAGCGGAGATCAGTAATTTGTTGTTAAACTGTAAAATGATGCATAATGCTCGTGCAACATCGCCTGACTTCTACTCCGAGTGTAGATATGTATTTTCTTTTTGTTTTAAAAGAACCTTGTTTACAGAGATTTGCCCGGAAAGATAAGAAAAAAGATGGGCTGAATTAAGAAAATCCTCAGGATCAGGGTCAGCCGAATTTTACATGTTCTTGTTAATGAACGTTGAGGCTGAGATTTGCTCAAAACTAAATGTATGGGCTGAATTAAAAACGTCCTCAGGCTCAGCTAAATTTAAGAAAATGTATGGGCTGAGTTATAAGAAAATCCCCAGGCTCAGCCAAATTTAAGAAAATGTATGGGCTGAATTAAGAACATCCCAGGCTCAGTCAAATTTACAAAAAATGTATTTTCTGAAATTAAAACCTCAGGCTCAGCCAAATTTAAGAAAATGTATGAGCTGAATTAAGAACATCCTCAGGCTCAGCCAACTTTAAAAAAATGTATGGGCTGAATTAAGAACATTCTCAGGCTCAGCCAAATTTAAGAAAATGTATGGGCTGAATTAAGAACATCCTTGGCTCAGCCAAATTTAAGAAAATGTATGGGCTGAATTAAGAACATTCTCAGGCTCAGCCAAATTTTACGTATTCTTCTATAAAAACTAAATATACAAAGACAAAGTGACACTGGTAATATGTTTTACTTTGGTTGGATTGTGTGAATAGAAGATAAACATTTTAAGTGTGTACCTAATCCTAAAACTGAATATGAAGAATATTTTAAGAATAGTTAAGGCTGAAATCCTCAAAATCTTTAAGAATATCCAGCTTCAGCCCAAAATTAGACGTTCTTACAGAAAAATAGTAACACATCTCTGTCTTTTTTATTTTATCCATCTGCACTGCAGTTTTGAGAGCAACTGAGGTTGCAATTTCTCATGACTTAAAATTTTGTCAATGATCTGCTCGCAAAAAGCTTAAACTGAGTCCGAACTCTAAACCTACCGTCACGACATGACACTTTCTTTTGACTCTCTATATAAAGAATATCAACTTCACTTCCTCTACTGCTTGAGTTTTATTAGACTCAAACATTTAACATATTATTGAGGTACATTTAATTAATCGAGTTCCTTCAAAAGTTAACATATTAATGATTGATGTAGCATAGCTTTTTACTAAGTTTGTTTCTTTCAAACCCATATCAACAGCTGATGTTTTGGTCTACAACTCATTAAAATTCAAACTTCAACAGTAACTTTTAATAACCCCACTCAGTATTGTTTAATAACATGAGGAATAAGGTTTTGTTCCTTGCCGCTAAATTAGAATTGAAATTGTTCTCATGTAATTACATTTTCTGTCTGAAAGTTTTAAGCGGAGGTTGTTTTCGTCTGTTCCGGTAACTTTGAACTCTCAACAACTAGTAAAGTTGTATTTGTCAGTTAACCTTAAATAGCAGACGAAACATGAAAATCAGGTCGTAAAAGATTAGGAAAACAACAGCTGACATATGATTTGTTAGCTTTGACAGTGAAGAATGGTGAAGCGTTTTGTTCGGAGAAAGTAGACGACCTCGACTTGTTGTGTCTAAGGCTCTTGACTATAAAGAACATAGCTTTGAAATTGAAAAAGAAACAGGGACTGTCATTAATCTAATACTCATCTTATGCCCCAAACAAACGCCAAGAGATCTCGCGTGCAAATTAAAAAGCTCAAACAATGAATTTTCAAACGACTCAATGGCAAACAATGTTCGCTCGATAATTGGGGGGTTTCGCTCTGCTTACGGCCTCATTTGCCGGTGGGAAGGAACAGATAATTAAGTTCAATTGGATTTGCCTTCTACAGAGAAAAAGCACGTGAAACAAATTAAAACCACAATAAGTTCACAACTCTACCTGCTTAGCTTAGCTTTGTTTGGACAAAACTACAGCATTATCATTCATGACTCTGTAATTCCCCGACTCTAGAAGTTTATACAACTTGTCTTACATGAGTGCACACAGCAAAGAACTTGCCTTTCTAATCACTTTCTAATTTAAAACCAAAAACTGCCATTCTCATAAAGTATTTGGCAGTGTGTTCATTGTTAAAGTTTCCCGTGTAACTAACTTTCAAACAGTTTTAAAAGATTCTTCCAAACAGATTCTTTTGACACACTGACAAGCTGTCTCAAGTTTATCGAAGGGTGATCTGAGTTTGGACTTCTTTGAGTTTGTTAACCTTCAAGCAAGTCATGAATAAAGTTGACTTTAGTTTGTTTTGTTTGAAACTGATAAACAAGGTCTTTTTTAAAACAAGTCAGTTTCCAGATTTATGTTTTTGATTTCCTTCGTATTATTGTTTTTCAAATAATCAAAAATAAATTAGATACAACTGAAGCACTGTTCTCAGATAAAAACTAACTCACAACTTTTCTGACCTGACTTTAGCATAGCAAAAACACAATATTAGCTGAAACACTCGTGGATTTTATCTTTGTCAGAAACAAACGTTGTTTACTGACGATTCGTTAAATATTTCTCTAATTCTATATGTATAATAAGTATGACTCGAATCCCTGCTGTGGCCCGTGAAAGACTTTAGGGGACGTTCAGAAGATTGCAGGTGTCTTAAGACAACTTCGCCGTAAATCCATGAATGCGTGCCAAGAGATGTCAATGAAAATCCACAAAAACCTACTCCACTTCATGCAGTCAGAATAACACTCGAAATGAATATTGTGTTAGCTTTTGACGTGACAAGAACACGTTTAAAGAGCCTTAGAAAAGCTAAACAACAGTTGTAATACATTTGTCTTATTGATAAGTTTTCATTGTTCCATCACTTTAACTTGGAACAGAAGATTTTGCAGTAATTTCCATCTAATAGTCCAAATACAATTGTGATATCCTTTACAAGATTGTGACCTGTTATAAATGAGTTTGTTCTTGTATTAGTGTTCACAGCTTCGAAGAATACCACTAATTTCTCAGTTATTCGAGTGAGTTCATCGCTATTGTGACAGGTGCTAAAACGGCTACGGTTTCAACAAATTGCATTTAAACAAATACAAGAAACTATGTCATTTAGTAATAGTTCTTTAGTAACTTCTTTCGCAGTGACTTGTTTGTCAAGTTAATTCAAATACTAGAACATTTCGGGGACAGATAAATTTTGAATATTCTGATGTAAGACCATATTTCCAAGCATTATCATTAGAATGTAGTTCTGATTAAAGCCTTACACGAAGACTCCGGATATGTGTCCAAAACGAAACCAGATGAGATAAAAAAGAAAAGAACTGTTTAGACCCAGTTTAATGAAAGATCATTGTTTTAACAACCTCTTCAAATTAACGAGTTTAAGTGGGCAATAAGGTTTGCATTAGGACCGGTGGATAGGGCAAAACGTGCAGAAATGGTTTTCCAGACACAGTCGTTCCAATATATTGAGTATCGACAATAAGCGATAGGTCAATCATTTTGCTTGAAATCGTTAAAAAAACTTTACATTCTCGAAAGGAGACAGTTTTCCAGAACAGATGGCAAGAAATTGTCTTTCGCAAAACCTTAAAGGATTAAGCTAGATTAAGCTAAAGATTATTTTTCTAATCCTCAAGAATCTATTTGTGGAAAATCAGGCTTGAGCCGCCATTGTTTCGCTTCCATGTTCAAAATGTATACATCAACATAACAAAGGAAGACCGAAGTCGCTGACACAAGACTCCAGTGGCCCAAAGCTCCTCCACGAATCTTCAAATGGTGTCCAGGCCATCAAATAACGACAATATTTACAATATGTACATGTTTGTATAGTTTCTATATACGAGGCGTGGAACTCGAAAGGATTTCAAGTCTTTGAGCTATGGAAAACCCGTTCACAACCGCATCTCCTCTTGAACGCTTTCTTAAGGCTGCTCCGGCGGGTGTGTTTTCTCCTTTGAGTGTATCAGACAGTGAGCGGATGTAATTACAGGCTATTCGCAGAATCTCGAGTTTTGTAACTCTTCGCTTACTCTTTGGAACAGGGATACATTTTTTCAGACTCTCCAGAGCTCTGTTTAAAGACCTCATACGTCGTCGCTCGCGATCATTGGCGCGAAGCCTCCGAATTCTTTTCATTGGTTCTATTTGAACTTGAGCATGCCCCCCGGTATTGTTACAATCCCTATGAGGTTTTGTCCACGTGCCGTGCGCAGTTCCTGTATCGGAGTCGTTATTGTCTTGTATCTCCGTATTTCCACCTTCAAAGCTGATAACATCACCACTGCTCTTGATATTTTCCTGACACGTGGGTTCGGCGATATCTGCAAACTCCAAAAGTTCATCTGGAAAATCTTGATATTCGTTGGTGTCGGGTGACTCGGCTCCACTGCCCCCGCTAAAGGAATTCTCAGAAGAATGAAGATTAGCATTATGCTGAGACTCAAAGTTTGTTTCCTGGTCATTTCTCCTGCCAAGGATTTCAAAATGACTTCCAACATATTGCGAATAAGGTGGTATTTCCCTGCAGTAGCTCTGCTCGTAATAGACTTGTCCCTCAAACATCCCCTCGCAAAACAGATTTCGCTCCGCAACAAAAATATTCTCCATCCCAACCTAAAACATAAAAAAGAAAATCAAGAAAATAAAGTTGCTTGAATTAACAAATAAATCGTTTATTTCTGCAGTAACTTACGTTGCACACAAACCATAAAAAATACATCAGGACAGAAATATTCCCGATCAAATAGAAAACAATGTACTAACATATCACAAGATTCGCAATATTAACAAAACTGTACATTACATTACTTTAGAAAAATGTGCATAGCGTTATTAAAGTGCACAGCTTTTCTTCGTGTCCATTACGCCAGAAACAAACTGCGTGAAAAATATATATGTACAAGAAAACTTTAAAATCGAACTTATAATGTTAGTTTCGGCCCTTACCTTGCAATGTGATATTCAGATAAAGAATTATATTCATTCGATCTGTTCTGCACGCGAGGACAATAAAAATGAGCACAAATTCAAAGGCACTGTTTTTATACGTTTTGCACAAATGGGCGTTACACATTGACTATACAATAGTGTCCATTTTGGACTAAACAGCGAGTTAATATGTTCCAAGCGAACTGCAGATTCATTCGCTGACACTCGGCATTGATAAGATAATTAAGGCACGTTATAACGATTCTTTATCATTGGATGAACTAAATACGAACAAACTAATGATAATAACCATATTGTCTTCATCTTTGTCGGGACTTGCTTCACGAAACAAACGGGCGCAGTCAGCGATTTTCGACTTTCGTTCCGAACTGCAGTGACTGAACAATCGCGTTGATAGTCCGTGTCCCAGCACGACATTTGACTAAACAGAAAACAAAGCTCATACGGTGTTTGGGCCTCTAAGGAGCCTTGCGTGAGGAGAGGAGAAAAATGGGAAACGCCTAGGCTGCCAATCAGTAATGGGCAATTATCATCCCCTTGTCAGCCGTTACCATTCGTTAATTGATTATTCGGAGTGCAAGATCTAAGGATAATGATCATTACCGTCTACCCTCCAGTTGTTATAATAACAGTTTCTCTAACCAACGTCTTTTCCCCAATTTTTTTGCTGCAACTTGAAATAATATATACTAAGAGAATTAGCTTGAGATTTTCTAATTTGAGCTCATAATCTACCTATTGTTCTGCGCATGCGCGATAAAATAGTTTTAAAAAAAATTGACAGTTGCAAAAAGCGCTTTATGGTAAGTTTCCTTACCGATAATGCAAAGATTTTAGGATGGAGACGTCTAGATTTTCACTATTCCCGTTTTGACTAACTAAAGAATTGTCGCTTTTTTTATCTAAGGTGTTTGTGACACCTAATTAGCATTCGGGTAAATCTTCGGTTTTCAAATAGGCGCAACGTGGACCCCAGTTTTTCCTTTCTCTCTTATCAATACGCACACGTTTGATAATTAAAACAGTAAGCAAGGTATGGATCTTTTCATTATCTTCCTTTCATAGCTTTGATATTGAGTGCCATTCGAGCCAAATTTACAGTGACAAAAGTTCAGCGCCAGATTTGCTAATTAAAATAACAAAACTAGCCGAAAAGAGAATAGGTATTTACCCAAGTAGCTTTCTTTGTGACGTCTCTAAAATGAAATAGGTTTTAAATGTATATTACTTAGTTTAAATTTTTTCAGTTTGAATGGCAAAAGCTTTCATGGTGGTTTGGGAGTCTATCCTCAAAAGTGGACGAGATGGGGGGCAAAAATGGGCGTGTAAGAGAGTCATCCAGCGAAGATAAGGTCCTCGCATGCCTGATATTTTCCTTGAAGAAGTTTGGTTTTCCCATCGCAACACGTTCTATAAAAAGAGCCCATTGTTTCATTATAACAAAAGATGCACGTCTAGAGCCTCAATTTTTAAATAATTGACGTTTTCAAATGCACACAGTTTCAAGTTTTAACCTTTATCCGAGAACACAAAACACGAGTCGAGTTCTTGTAGGACACAATTGGCCCAACACGTTCGCACATCTGATAACCCATTTTTCTCACGATCACTCATTCAAACTCGTAACAATGTTGTTCAAGGGATAGAAGACAGCTAACCAACAATACTAGGGCGATTAATCAAAACCACCAAATCTGCTTCATTCTTGGTAAGCCCAGAGATAATGACAAAAGCTACAATACCAGCCACGCAACCACGTGTAGCTCGTTGGTGAAAATCCTGACAGAAATCCCAAGAATTCTGTTATTTCAGCCCTCAAAATCCAATGTTCGTCCTCCCTAGTGTTTCAATTGATCACAAATACACGCAGTTCTAGTCAAAACATAGGGCCCAGAGAAGTTACATAACCAATTAAAGACAAACCTTACAGGTTGTTTAAATGTATAAAACTGGTGGAATTCCCAGATCTCTAAAATTATATGTTATCTCCAATTTAACATTAACAACACGTTGCTTTCAATAACTTGCAGCTTTTTGCTTCAAAAGAATTTGAAGTCAATGTGTATTATTGCTCACTTGTAGCTGAGAGTTTTCATGTTTTATGCGTATCGTTCTCTGCAAGACAAACTTGTTCAAAGAAGTGTAAACATCTCGCAATATACATAGGCATGATATGGTGCAAGGAAGATGTACCTCGTAACTGCAACATTGAAATATAATCTAGTTTTAGGGTCTTTTAGATAAGCAAAGTGCTGCGGTTGCAAGATATAGTGGTACGTCGTGTATGACTTCACTTTAATGAAACGCATTGTAATGTAAATTTGGTGAGTGACAACAGCTCAGATGAAAAAACAAAAAGGTTTCAGATTGTCGTTAGTATTTGCAGATTATGCTAGGTTTGTGTAACTCATCTTAGTTCCATGGTTGGTTGGTTTTCCGTTTATATATTTAGTTTATAACCTGGAGTGGTTTGTTTTGTGAAGGGTGCTGGAATAGCGCCTGGACTGTTAAACAATCAGTCGAATACATCTCTTTCTGTTTACTGGCCATAACAAAGTCAATAGCCCAATTGATCTGACAGCAATAGCACAAATTAGCACTGAAACGAAACCTTAGGACAGATTATCGAAGTCTTGTGCAGAGCGGTACCTCCGGAAAACTTCGTTATCGTCATGAGAACTCCACTGCTGTCAATGGATGCACTTGTGGTGCATTCCCTCAACTTGAGCAATTCACACGTGTTCTGCTAAAGTTAATACTCCCTTTTTGACATATATCAAAGAGCTTAACTCATTAGTTCTGACGTTTTTCCTGCAAGTTTGAGATTATACAATTATGGCCATAACGAACCCTTGTTAAGCCCGTGAGAATCGAATGAGTGCTTGCAGCCCGACCACGTGCAAAGCCATTCCACCCCAACAAAAACGGGAACCAAAACAATATGCAAGATCGGGCGGCTTCGCATTTTTATAAGTAATAACTAAGAGGATTTTCGTCAATTATGTAATCGTGTTTTGTTCTTGCCATTGATAGAGGTCCAGGGCACATAACAAAGGCATATAAATCGGTCGCAACACAACACAGACAAACAATTTGTCGTATAAATGAACCCATCTGTCGAACAGCAGTGAGATGGTCAAGTTCTTTCTCTCATTTCGAATCAAATATATACCGTTGGACAATCGCACGACATTGAACCCTGTATGGGGGCACCCGTGCCACGTCAGCTATCACACTGCTATTTCGTCTGGCTTTGTCTGAGACAAATATTAATTTCATATTTTCTTGCTTCGTTCTTGTCAGTTAACAACAAGCCAAATCATGTCCAGTCACCCAACGAGCAACCCGTTCAAACCAAAGGCAAATCCACAAAACGAATCCATTCATCTGGTAATCTCCTAAGTTCAGCTATCGTAGATCAACTTGAAGCTATCGTCTCTATTTTATTTGGACAAATCCGTTACCAAGCAACGAGGCTAAACTTTGATTACATTGAAAAAAATGATTAGCTTATAGTAACAAAAATGATTCGACGAGTAATAATGAGAAACATCCTACGGAGTATCAACACGAGGTCAGCCAAAAGTACATGAACTGTTTTCCCACTAATTCATTCCTTGAAAAAGAAAGCAGTGAAGATTCGTTTGTAACAGCAATGACAACTATCCTTCGGATTCTATAGTTAACGTTATCCGATAAAAAAAATTGCCTAAACAATTTAAAACAGAAATAGTGCTGTGTAAAATGTATTTCTTGACCTCTATTTTCTTAGATCGCTTTCCCCTTGTCCGATCTGAACGGCAAAAAAGAACCGGTTCTAACCAGTTTGAATGGAAAGGTCCAAGGAGCACGTGCATATTTTTCCCGCCACAACTCTCCAAATTCCCCGCGCTTTGACCGACCGGAGCGGGAGAACTGAGTGGCTCTGATCGATGAGCAGGACCATTCTCACCTGCGTACCATTTAGAACTGACCAGGGGCTGACTAGTCGGACAAATGTAAAGCGACCATAGTCACAAAGCATTTTCTCACTTAGTTGATATTGACTTGTTTTTAGTCAATTAAAAGGAACTGGTTTAAAAGGTCAGTAATTCGAAATCATATTGTCTTTAAGGCTTTTTTGGACTGAAATGGATTTTGCAGATAACAGCTTTGTAACAATGAGACTACCTACAAATGCATCGCAACATTTCCGCATAATCCACATAAGGCCAAACAAAAGGATATGTGTGCTTCCGGTTACATACTTCTTCAAATTAGGGTAGGTAGGTAGGTAGGAATATTTTTTTTATTTTTTGAAATAATTTTATTTGCCTGAAATACCTTTTATAAAAATCTAGATTTGCCCAGTGTGTCACGTGATATCAGGCTCGTTGCTCCTTCATTTTCATTGGCTAACAGTTTGATCTCGGCTGACGTGTTGTTTGCAGCGCTCAAACGTTACACAAACACTTAATAAAGTTAGTAAAGTTAGTTTTAATATAAGTTGCAATTAAAACAGACTTGAAAATTAAAACATTTTTCTGCGAGAAGATTCAATTGTAAAAAAAACAAAAACGACAATAGAAAAAGTCAGGGTCGGTGGCCTAAACTTAGGGACGGTCGGTAACTGGAAACACACATACTTTTTTGTTTGGCCTAAATATTGAATATATTGAATTTCTCGTTTATAATACAGTACCCTTGGTTATGGAAGAGTTCCAGTTGTCAATATGATAGTACGGTTTCTCTTTTTTCTGCTCATGCCTGCAAATTCTTCCACGAAATTCTTTCACACACACTGTAACCCACTCGGGCCCCAACACCCACCGTAATTCAAACAATCAATCGACTTTTACTACTGAACGGAATTGACTTTGCTTTAACAAGACGAGATAACTACACTCTTTTTTATAAAAACGTCTAATTTTTGGGCTGAGACTGAATGTTCTTACGTATTTTGAGGATTTCAGCCTCAAATGTTCTTAAAATGCCGTTCTTAAATATAATTGTTAGTATTGAGTGCACAGTTATTTTCCATTCGCAAAAACCAACTGGAAGCATACCAATAAGTTTTGCTAATTAACCGCTTCCCTGCACGGCAGCAAAGCAATATAACAGTAAAAAATATATTTTGTGCAGTATCACCAACATAAAACGGATTTTCGCCTTTTCTCCATCAGCTTGGGGTATGTTTCTTGACAAGTTCTTAAATTTTGAGCATTTTTTAGCCACACCCTATTACAAAATAAGTTCTTTTTAAAAGAACAGAGTGTATCGCTCAAGAGACGGGTACTTAGTTTTTCTCTTTCTCCAATCATTAGTTGAAATATGATTGGCTGTGAGATAAAGAGGACTGAAGGCGTTTTATACACACAGGCTTTTCTCCGAATAAACTGTTTTCCTTCAAAAATTTTCAAACAAATATATATCGCTCATTGTTTATTCTTCAAACCTAAGAAACCATACAATAAATTACACCTTTACATTATTAAGGAAAAGCTATTTTGGATAAATACTAATCCAATGCAATACTGATATAGATTGGACAGCACGAGGTTGTGAAAGGAGCAAACTGTTTTGATAAGTAATATATGCACGTGAACGAGTGTTGAAGTTCTTTATACAACTGCAGCGGGAGGAGGAGAGACCACCAGGCGCACACAAATTAGTACCGCTGTTTCATTTAGAACCGAACTGCATAATTCTTGCTTGACGAACAGATTTAGAAACACGTCAGGTTTATTACCAGCAACGCTTCCAAATATTCTTAAAGATTCATATAGTCTTGATTAGTATACAATATAGTTTTTATCCTTTTAGTCTAGTTAACCATTTTTAACTTATAAAACACTTACTTTCTTACTTTCTTGTAACTTACTTACTTACTCACTCACTTGCTTACTTACTTACTTTAATTAATTAATTAATCACTCACTTACTTTCTTACTTACTTACTTACCACTTACTTACTTACTTACCACTTACTTACTTACTTACTTACCACTTACTTACTTACTCACTTACTTACTTAATCACTCACTTGCTTTCTTACTTACTTACTTACTCACTTACTTACTCACTTACTAGCTAACTTAATTAATTAATTAATTAATTAATTAATAGTCAATATGCTAAAATGCTAGTAACAATTGCTGAGCTTTGCTATTCTTATAGAAAGAGCAGTGTCGAACCCCGTCATTATAAATTTTTCCCACCCTTTATTATCTATTCATCGCTTCTGATCGAAACTCTAGTTATGTTCTAACCATCAACAGGACAAAAAAGGTGTCCAATTGTTCATCAAAGAAAAGCTAAAGAGCGAACGAAAATCATCTCACGAGCTGCTCGTATGTTCTTCACTAGATGAGCACGCGTGGACAACAAACGGGCCAATATTTGTAATTACATCAGATTATAAAGGACTTTAATGTAGCTTTTAAAATTAATTGTTCCTTATTGACCCGGCTTTGTCAAGTCCTGAATCCCAATTAACTAGTACACGGTGAACCTTACCAATTGTTTTTGCGGTAGACCATTCTATTCATGGGAGTACTGCATACTTGAACAACACACACATGAAATAATATTCGCCTTTCGTCTTTCTATTAACCCTTTCACTCCCAGCACACATCTTTATTAACATCTAGCTTCTCCTTACAATATCAATACAAAATCAGCTGATATGGTTGTGAGAATAAAGGAACCGATCATCCACATTAAAGTCTTTAAGATGAAGAGCAAAATTCCCCTAACCTATTTATATAAAATGCATGGAGATAGGTAATGAGAATTTACAAACACATCAATTGGATAATTACGTCACAGCGACACAGTACCGTAGTTGATAAAGATTCGCAAAAATTTTGAAAACTATTTGAGTTAGTTTGGGACCAAAGTGATGGGAGACAATTTGTTAATTTTGAAGAATTTTAAAAATTTTTTAAGTTTAAAATTTTATTACGTTTTGGAGTTAAGATTTAAAAGACAAACGCCAACTTTTATGCTGTCCGAGGAGTGGCACTTGCTCGCTCAGGAACAGTGTTTGTTGCGCTCTAGTAACTTTTAATATTTTACGGACGAACCCCAGCTCGTATGCCATCCGAGGAGTGGCACTTGCTCGCTTAGGAACAGTGTTTGTTGCGTTCTATTAACTTTTCTTTTCTTTTCAATCCCCACAGCCCTCTAATTACGAGCAAAACAAGAAGTGTTTCCCCCACACCACCCCCCATAATGAAACAAACCTAAGAGAAATTAAAGAACGCGTATGTAAGCCATAGTTTGCAGAATGAGCTGCACTTGGTAGATATGTGTGCACATTATATTGGACTACAGCCATATTTTCAGTTAGTGCAGGTCAGAACGATGTCGAGACAAACGAGTCTGGCCTTAATTTCCACGTGAGCCTGAGAAAAGAGCGATGGACGATGGGCAGCCATATTTTAATAACAGAGCACTCCTTCTGGCTGTAACTGCTATCTCAAAGTGTCAAAGCATACTTTTACTCCGTATTTGTGGTGTGACATTGTGATATTTTAAACTGAATTTTTAAAAATGTTTTTATTTTGTTGAGACTTCGTATGGTAGAATGATACGAACTTTTCGGCTAAGTTGACTCTATACAAGGACCCTGAAAGTTAAGCTTTGGTAAAGACTGGAAGACTAGTTTTGAAAAAAGCTATTTTTCTGCGTGGGCGAGTACGCTGATTATGGGTCTGATCAACAAAGGTTGATATGGTATGTTTGTCGCCTGTGCGATATGGTCTTTGGTAAAGACTGATTGGCTGCTGTGTGTTTACCGATACCCTACCCTACTCCAGATACCAAAGTTTCGAGAGCACCCT
>JAOBRH010972401.1:0-13571 GCA_027575125.1 Umimayanthus parasiticus | reverse complement strand
CAATGATAACCTTGTTAACATCTCTAACTGGCTAGTAGCTAACAAACTGTCCTTAAATGTTGACAAAACTAACTTTGGGTTTCATCAGTATTCTCCAAACCTTATTAGAAATTATGGCAAAAAAAAAACTTGGGAGGTTAGATTCAAATATTTTAAAATATTTTTTTCCTTGTTCCGAGGTCGACCTCGTTTGCGACGACTGAAAGACCTATAAAACAAACTAATCATAGTATAGAAGCCTTCTTGAACACTATTTCAATACAGGTAAATATCGACTAAATGCAATGGGATGGAAGAACATTAGAACGAAAGCTGTTCTTCTTGTATACACACAAAAATTCGCGGGACTCAAAAGCCTATATGGAAGCTCTTTCCCCAGGTCCAACCGTGAGGCAAGCTTAGGATCTTTAGCGTTACACACTTGAAAACTGCTTCTTTACAAGCCTACAGATCTCCATAACTCTGAGACTATTAATGATAATGAAATGAAATTAACTGGGGTAGTAGAAAATCGTATACTAATTAATTTAGTGTTGTTTAATTGACACATGACGTCATCATTACGTCATAATTACGTCATAACTGTCAAACTTTGGAGTTTTTACAAAAGTCTTGTTAATCAAAGTAGAGAAGCTAAGAGACGTTTCTGACTTCAAAAAATCAACAGATAAATGGCAGAAAATTTTAAAAAAACTTTCTTTTTTATATAAATAGCAGTATTGTAAAGAAATTGAGTATTACAAAGAGTGTTTTTTAGCGAAAATTCAGTGTTCAAACCTCACATTAGCTCTTAAGCTATAACATTAATGTTTTACTCAAGTTCCTTGTATTTAACGCTATTAGTGTCACTTAAACTGTTTTGGTGTTATTTTCAGCGATTTGAAAGTTGAAATCGGCGCGGGCTCTTTTCCCACCCCCTCCCCCCTCCCAGGGCGAATAGAGTTCACTCTTGAAACTACAATAATTTAACCATAATTGTATTATTACACCAGATATTATTGCTCAATTTGTACGCGCTCGTGTCGGGATAGAAATTCTACAACACTTGGTCAGTCGGTGTTTTTGGAGAAATACCTTAGGTGGGATTAATATCATTTTATTATTTTAACAATAGTTTAGTGTATTCGTATTTCAGAGAAAATGAATTTAGAAGCAATTGAAATTTATTTAGAATGTGTTTGAGTATCCCTAGTCCTAAAAAGGAAAATGTTTTGGACATTTCTGGAAAACTCAGAATATCGCATTGTTTAGAACATTTTTTTTATCAATTTGATCCTTCCCCGAAAACCGGGAAATCGTATTTTAGCAAACGCTTCATTTGACATTTGGTATGTTTTAATAAATACAATATGCTAAATCAATTTGCACTAATTTTATTTTCTTTAACCCTTAAATGCATTTTAGTTAATAATGTACATGTACAACATCAGTACTATGTATATACGTAAGAAAAAACGACATATTTTGCATGTATATGGGGTTGTACAATTGATTGATAAACCCCTACTCTGAATATCAACTAATACACAGTTCTATTTACATTGATTATACAACAAATGGGAAAATTAAAATAGTAGTTTAAAAACCATTTCATTTCTGCTTGAATAATGCTTCTAAAATGCTAGAGTTCCTGCCATTTATCTACACTACAGTTGCTATACATTAGTGCCTAACGTTCCTATAATTTACAATTATATTAAATAAATGACTCAGTGCCTTGTTTTGAAACACTAAGGCGTCTTCTCTACATTTTTTTATTGTTATATACTGTACAACGTGTTTTGATTAATAGATCACAATATTGCAAAGTTTCTAATGTAACAGGATTTTGCAGGTACCATCGAGGATAAGATTTGTTACTTTTCGTGGCTAAAAAGGCTCAGTTACACGCTTTTTTTTATAAGAACCAGTAAATTTTGGCCGAGCATCATTGTTCTTATTTTTTTTAGGAAATATCAGCCTCAATAGTCCAGTTTCTCGACCAGATGTTAAATATTCATAAATTCCAATGTGCATATGAGCTATTCACAACTCTGTGTGTTGTTGGAGATTCAGATGTCACCGGTATTTATGAATATTTAACATCTAGTCGAAGCTAACACTGTAAAAACGAGTCTATAGTCATTGTAATCAGAGGCTACTTGGAATACGAAACTGGGCTATTGTTCTTAAGCTGTTCTTATTTTTAAAAGTACTCATAAGAACAACAAAAGTAAGAAATAACTCCTAAAATATTCCAAATATATCTAACTTGTGATCATCAAGCCGAATAAATCGTAATGGCAATTCGATCGATCTCAACAATTGGAGTATTTCAACGCTCGATACAGTCAAGTTTGAGGAAAATAATAGAATTCTATTAAGAAAAGTAAACTTTGCATCTATGATTCCAAATCGCAGCCTGGATCGTTCTTACGTTGTTCTTAATTTTGGGCCAAATTTGAAACTCCGGTTGTTCTTATAAAATTGTTCATATAAAAAAAGCGTGTAATATAAGTAACTTTTTTTTATACATGTTGTCGAGTTACGGTCAGAGCGCGAACTAGCAAATGCTCATTGAACGGCTCGGTCGATCAAACGTCTTTACACACGTCGCCTGGCTTAGCTAAGCTTTTTGACGACTAAGATGATTCTGCAATCTTGCCGTACATTGACCTTGTTCAAAGCGGCCATTAATCAAGCACTAAAGGTGAAATATAGTTAAACTTTAGATTTTCAGTGCTGAGAAAGAACAGAAGCGTTTTTATTGTTACTTTGATTTCAAAAATTCTTATCGTCAGCGGCATTTGAAAATTTATTTTGTTTTTCGGAAAGTCTCTCGGTACGCTAAGATATCTATATGGACATTTTAACTGGCATTCATTTCTTCATTCTTGTCTAAATCCTCGTTGAAGTTCTTGTGGTTTTCCTTTCTCCATTTGATGCGTCGGTTCTGAAACCAGATCTTGACTTGTGTTTCGTTAAGACTGAGCTCGTTGGCTAGCTCTTCCCTCTCCATGCCCACTAGGTACTGCTGTTTGTCAAACTCGTCCTCTAGTCGCTTCAGCTGCTCCGCTGTGAAAATTGTCCGCTTTCTTCTCCGCTTTCCTTCGATTCTGTGGACGTGGCTCATTTCCGGGTTTATGTTTCCTAAATCGAAAATAAAAGAACCGGTTATTGTTTTGAACATATCTGGCTACCGCAACTCCAGCTTCAAGGGAAACTGAAGATTCGAGTTACCGTGAGTTCGGGTTATCGGGAATAAATTAACTCTGTAACGGTCAAGGAGGGATTCAGCGAACTTCACCCCTCCCTCGATTTTTTTGAGATTTTTTGAAGTGTTTTTAAGATCTTCCCAACTCCTTTTTATTAGCTGCAGTGTACGTTTAACTTACTAGTTGACACGTTTATTGAATTAATTTCTAACAAGTCCACCTTTTTTAACGTTCCTTTTTACATGGAAAACAATTTCGACTTGTGTCAAAAATGTGGTCTTTTCCTATGATTATATAAAGAGGAAGACGAAACAGCGAAACAGTTGCAACTGACTGTTCTAAGAGGTGTTTTAATTGTAATTTAAGTCATCTAATGGACCTTTATGCGTATTAAAGCCGTTATTGATAACACCTGCAATTATGTTAACGATTTCGTCCGCCTCTTGACAATGCAAATCGCTTTTAGAAGATAAACGCTCCAAACTTTGGGTAACATCACAGGTGCATCGATAAAAGCAACTTCTATGAAGAAAAAGTTCTGAAATAATGATAGAAATAACACAGTTAAAACTGTCTCAGTTCTTCAATGAAAACTACATTTTTGCGAGCATTACTCTTTTTGAGTAAAGCAAAGACTTTAGTTTTTGATAAGTAGATCCTCTAAAAGCCTGATTGACAGAGCAAAAACTAAACTTGCTATTTTGTGATTTTGTTTGCGCAATTAACAAGATATCTTAAAGCATTTTTAAAATGTCTCTAAGTTTGCAACCGTGCTTCGAAACTCTGACAAAACATATATTAAATAGATAAACAAGGAGCCGCTGTGATTTAGTTAGGAGTATGCTACCTTTTCAGGGCCTGTTTCATATCCTCCAAAAGTCAAAGGCCCAACACTTCAAAAAAATAATAAATCAAGAACGTGAGGCTGGGAAATGTCAAACATTTATGAACATGCTAAGAACATATCTGACGCTGAGAAAAGTCAAAGAGCATGTATTTTGAGACTGCACAGAATCAAGGAAGTAATTTGTTTTCCGGCTAACGTTTGTTAGTGTAACATCATCTTTAGTGCTATAGATGTACAACGTTGTTTTTAATTCTTTTTAATCACCATTATATTTTTTCTTGCTGGCCAGAGTAGCGGCTAATCAATAAAGTAAATTTATGCTTCTGGTTGGTTTTGCGAATGGAAAATAACAAATGTTCACCCAATACTACCAATTATGTTTAACAATGTTGTGAGAACATTACAGGCCGAAATAGACGAAGCATTTAAGAACATCCAGTCTCTGTCCAAAATTGAGACGTTTCTTGTGTAAAAAATAGTGTGTTTCTCGAAGTTTTGCTCTTCAAATTCTTCTAACGTTTGATCAGTTGCACAATATTTTTGCAAAATTGTAGTTTATAAAAATATCTAAGCTCAAATTCCCGGGGGGTGGGGAGGGAGATACTTCCTAATGAAAGGCTAATGAGAATGTGCCAATGGATGTGGCCGCATTTCCAAAACTGGATTGACTATAATGGGGTTACATTTTTAATATTAAAAGTTACTAAAATGGGTCGCACATCTTCGGAATTTCTGGGATGAGAGAATTCTGGTAAGCAGGGATTTAAAAATAGCAAGATTCGCGGTTAAAAAATAGTTCCTGCTGTTGTTTTAATATACAACAGTCGGCTCGCATTGAATTTTAGGATGACCTACTTTAAAAATGGCTTTGTAAGGTAGAGGCATAAACAGAAAGTGACTAAGTCGGGATCCTGAAAATGGCATTTGCCCAAAAGTGACTATGATGGGGTCTGTAATTGGCCACAGAATAGACTATAATAGGGTGGAGGTTCTGAACAAATTAAGAATTGAGCCCAGGATCAGTTCCTCAAATGGAGGCGCCAAAAATACGGAGATCTTGGGGGTTTTTCTGACTCTGTATTGAGTTTACAACTTATACATTTACCAATATTATGGACGTGTTTGATATGCCTATGCTATTTGCTAAAACTCCAAATCATTGTCTTTTCAGATTGTTTCAATAATATGGAAGGCCTATTTTAAGAGTAATTTAAAAATAAAAATTTGGCTCAATTCGGCTGAATTTTGTACGAATATCGAGGCTCAGCATTAAATTTTGGTATTCTTTCTAAAGAACTGACTGTGCTTTTCTACTAAATGTGTAACTTAACAGGGCCTGGTTGTTCATAACTCAATTAGGACTCAATCCTGGGTTAACTCTAAGTAAAACCTAAAAAGTTAGCCCAGGATTATCACTAACCAGGCTTTGAACAACCGGCTCCAGAATCATAGATGTCCTTGAAACAAAATACCTAGAAGACCGTTACCGATGACTACTAAAGTCCTGATTTCAAGAAAGCTGTATTTCAGTAAAAGTATAGCGACCTGGGTTATAATTTGTTCTATTGATTGACAATCCATGAAAGATGTATACTAAGCTACTGAACATGTAGTTTGGACTCGCAGATGTTCGGATTTTGTCAAAGCACGTGTGCAACTGCAAGGATAAATGCAAAAGTGTCGCATTCATGGAATCATTACTAAGTAAACTTTAGCGGTATATCATTTTCACTTCAAAGTGAAGTTTGAAAAAAACAAGTATCCGAAGTTGTGAGTGATTTTCTTCGTTTCAGAGTCCAGACAACATCTGCAAAGGTGCGCTCAGTTCCGACAAACTCTTCAAACAAATTAGAGACAATATATTAAAACAAATACGTTTTCAAGGGCAGCTTTTAGCCGACTGAGAATAAAATTAACACTTTATTGCTCGATATTGTATTACAACAAATAATACGAATTGTGTCATTAATGTTGAAAAGTTGAATTGTTTAAGATCATGGCGAAACAAAACAACGTGAAGAACATTTAATATAGCCATGGATTTCATTTTGAATAAAACCATATTATATGATTTTCGGTGCTTGATTTTGAATTATTTTAGTTTTTAATGACTCTATCGTGCTTGTTCTGCGATTGGTGTAAAATTTAAAACTCAGCACACCCTTTTTTTTTGAAATATTGCAGATAGTCAGCTGCTACTTTAGCGCATATTTTTGAGAACGAAAGTATTGCATACAGTACATTTAAGAATTGGCTTACGAGGAGACTCGAAAGAGCCATCATTTAATCAAAGTTCACATTTTGAAATAACAAAAGTCTAACAAATATACAATGATATACACAGTGATGAATGCTCACATGTGTTGATAAATATTGAGAGACGCTGTTGAATCTGCCGCAGCATTTTCTTTTTTCTATGTTGCCGGGTCACACACGTTTTGAGACTCTCTGTTTACATATATTTTTCATACAGTGCGTTATCTGGGGCGTTTTAAAATGAATGCAGGGTAAATAGATATCTGAGGTTAAAAACATATGTATTTGTTAACTTGTTCTATGTTGGCACTATGGTTCAAATTTACAATAAAATTCTGCTAATTTATTTTGAGTGCGCAGAACCTATGTATATAACAAAATACATAAAATATTGAATACATGATAAAGAATCATTTAAGGTTGCTTAGCCTAAAGTGTGTCGTTATCATCAGTGTTTTGCAGCTTATCATATTACCAGGTTTATAGGCAGATTTATTGGGTCCATTACTAATATAATTTGTAGTTATTATTGCCATGTGACCAGCCAATCAACGTATTTTTATTTTTTCGTGTTCCGCTTTGTTCATTTTGTTTTTACTTCATTAACAACTAAAGTAAAAAAACATATGTGGTACATGAGGTTTCGTCTTCTTCGGTTTTATTCAACTATGACGGTAGCAATTTTAAATTTCTATAAAAACATTTTCATTTGATGCATATCATTCCACTGATTTTCATATTATAAGTCCAATAGAGGCTTTTTTACATTTATTTGTGCATCTCCTGACAGAACCCGAGACATTAGTTATTGGTTTGCTTTTGTGTAAGTGAATTTATATGCAGCCTGGTAATCTTCAGGAGATGCCAATTGAGTCGAAATTAGTATTTGATCAGTGTCCGTCTTGACTGCTATAAAATATGCAGTATACAATTATTTTTGTATAGTATAAATTATACTAAAGTACCAAACTTTCTTAGTCACGTACGAATCTTGGGGAATTCAAGCGTTTAACCCCGTAAACATAAAACCTTAGTGGAAACCTACTGTAGTAAGTCGCGATACGTTTGCTTCTAAAGAATTATTACAAATTTTCTCTTCCCCTTATCTTGGATCAGTACTGCCGGCAGGGTTAGGGAATTTATACATGGCTCTAAAGACAGAAAATAGCGGCCGATTATTAAAACGAGTTCTAAATTTTTGACCGGGGTCTATTTATTGTTAGCAACACCTTTGAACAAAACATAAACAGCTGTTGTGATTTAGTCCTTGTTTTGATAAGCCCTTTGTGTTCATAATACTACTTGATTTTGACAATTAAAGGTGCGTTGATTTTAGGAATTTTCTGCAAGAAGATTGTCAAATCGTCGGATAAATATATATTATCAAACGCGCTAGTCTCTAAATGTTAAGTTAAAACATAACCTACGTGTGATAGTTGATCTAGCAAATTCTTGTAGTTAGTAACAATTTTGTGTCTATCTGTCTGTCTGTCTGTCTGTCTATCTATCTTTCTATATATCTATTTGTATGTATATTTCTGCGTCTGTCTATCGGTCTGTTTGTCTGTCTGTCTATTTATGTCTGCGTGTTTCTTGTGTGTATCTGTTCGTCTATCTAGTTATATAGAGCTATGAATTTTCCGACTGATAGTGCTCCAACAGTACAAATTTGCTACTAAACGTAATTGCCTTCCTTGCTTGTGTGTGCTTGATACAGTTAACCATGGTGGTACAATCAGCTCTGTGTGTTTCCTGTTCAGATATGGCTGGCAAAATGTTTCTCGTTGCCGCTTGATTGTGTTACCTTTCCTGTTTAGTAGCAGCGCGTGTTCTTTTTGTTTTCATACAGTAAATTAAATGCCTTGAGGGGTTTTCGCTAGAAAAAGAAACAATGTCTACAAACTCAAAGAAGCAGGCAAAAATTGATAGCACAACGTAACTAAGAAAAGCCGAGGCTAAGAAAAACAAAGCTGAGAAGAGATAATCCTCTTAGATTATTAAAGTTTTGATGAAAGAGAAACACGTTATTTGCTTGCTAGCATTTTGCTATATTCCACTTATTAATAGTCAAATTTTGAAATAAATACTGGAATAATTGTTGAAGTCTAAAACTGCAAACATTTTACTGTACAATACAGAAGAAAAAGAAAATGTTACCATTTTGTTAGGACTTGGTGTACAAACGAATTTTTGTTCCCCTTATAAGGAATTGACTGTTTTAAAAGAGCCTCTGGTTGTAGAAACAGTGGATAACTTCATCCAGCGTAAAATAAAAATCCTATCCTGCCGATAAAACTTTGCGCGTTCTTAATTTTGATTTGACAACGGGCAAATTTTACCCTCTGAATAGGGATTTACCCGTTGGATATAGTTGTCCACTCTTCGTACAACCGGGCCGAGATATTTTAGACTTTGAAAACAAATGTTAGATTTTTTTCTTTTTTCCGCTTTATGAACCTGGACAGTTTTATCAACTAAGAAAGTTTTTCCTTGCGGATTCGTGCATTGCCAGACCGATGAGAATTGTGGGGTTTAATAGTTAATAAAGATGACAGAAACCTTAAAATCTTGTTAAACTTTTCAAGACTTTAAAAAATTCCAATCAGCTGCATTTTTCTAGTTTCTTGTTTCATTGGCTTGTCTTTTTGTCTACACGCTTTTTTTAATTAGAACCAGTAAATCTTGACCGAGCCTCGTTGTTCTTAAGTTTTTGCACGATTTCAGCCTCAATTGTTTTTAGCTTGTTCTTAATTTTTGTAGAAATTAAATAATAATTTTACCATGATACCAATACTATTTTAGTGGACAGTGCTTACAGTACAATCGTGTTGTCAGTCTAGATTTACTGTAATTTGAGGAGTTTTATTGCTGAACATTGTTATAAAGTTCTACAGCATAGGTTTATAATTGCTGTGTATGCACTTCAGCACTCACTTAGACTTCTGTGCTTACTCTGTATTTCTAATTGCAGAAAGACCCGCATCGAAACGCCGAAATGTCGTGATGTGTTGTTTTTCAATAAAAATTTGCAGTTACATTTGCCTCTGAAGCTGAGCCTCAATTGTTCTTAGCTTTTTCTTAATTTTTGGGCAAATTTGAGCCTCGTAGTTCTTATAAAATTGTTCTTATAAAAAATAAAGCGTGTATTCTTAGGGACTCCAGGGGAACATCCTTTGTACGTAAGCGTAACTTTGCAAAACCACGTCTTTTACTAAAATGGTTGTCCTCCTTTTAAGAATCTCCACCATTTTTGGCGGTTACGGGGTACGACATGCTTTGTAACCTTTGACATTTGAAAAGCGTGAGAGAGACACAATACGCATGCGCAGAAAGTATCACTAAGACTGAATTACCATACATGGTTCTAGGGCTGAGGCTGAGTCTTCTTAAGTATTTTGAGGATTTCAGCGTCAGATGTTCTTAAAACGTTCTTAAATATAAAAAAAATAGTATTGGGTTACTTAATAATTCTTAAGGAAAAAATAAAACAAAGTTGGCTGTTACTCTGACGGACATTGGGCAAGAACCCAAATAATTTCCATCCTTTTGTGCAGCATCCTAAATAAAAGTTTTTCGCTTTACATCAACCTTGAGTGTGTTAGCATGATTTTAAAGTTTGCGCATTTTTTAGCCTCCCGTTCTTACTAAACAGGTTATAAAAAAGAGAGTATATTTCGAGAAAGGTTGGTATCTGAAAAGCATAAGAGGCAATTTGTATACGCAGAAAGAAGACTACATTACAAGCCAGTAAACATCTTTGCCACACGGCCGAGAGTATTTCTTTCAAAGCTGCTTACGACACACACATGTAAGTTCAAAGAACCTAACACTCCCCCCCGTCCAAATACATATTTTTGCCACCTAAAGTAAAATGCAATCTGTGCTTCGAGATCCTGATTCATTCACAACTGGGGTGTCAAAGGGTGTTACAAAGGGCGTTACAGATTTTAAATAGACAAAACGATCTGGTTAGAAACGAGGCCGAAAAGAGAAAAAGAACAAAGAAAATTGATACCAGAATGGCAATTTGTTTCCCAAAAAGGAATATTCGTTGTATTTCCAGAGTGCACTGGCTGAGCTGGACGTGGCTTCTATCAAATGATTTAATTCATTATCGCTGAATCACTTAGTTGAAAAATACACCCAATACAAAGCGCCAAGTCAGGTTTGGTTTTCACAGACATCTCTTAAAAGGTTTAAATGTTCCATTTGCGAGAATGAATGCTTAATACGGACACGGCCTTAATTAGGTGGCAAATTAGTTTCCAGTACTGAACTCAGGGTAAAAGAACGCCCGAAATGTGGCCCTTGACACAATTTATGTTCTTAATAAGGACTTTCATTGAGGATATTAGTTTGTATTTTGAACTTACCGGCTTTCTAGAGCGGAAAACTTTATATCCTTAGCATAATACGTGTCCGTAGTTCTGAGCCAGTGAATGAATAGCCCAACGAAAGCATCTTAGACCTAGTATATTATTTTCATTTGGCGTTTTGTTCTTACACTGACAATTTGTAGATCAAATCTGTAACCTCACGTTTAAGATCTCACCTTGAATCATTGCGTAGGGAGTCGGTTCTCCGTACGAGACAAACATCTCCGGCCTTGTGTTGTAGCTAGGGATAAAAGATGGCTGCGAAATCGCTTGTGAAGGAAAAGGTCCTGAAAACTGACGTTCGGTCATGGGGTAGGCATTGTACTGACCAGCTCCCATTTGGCTTGGCTCCATCCTCATAGGGTTCAAATGGGGCTCGTTTTTCCAACTCGGTTGACGAAGGGCATTTCTCTCACACGCGCAGCTCGTCCAAGGATATGGACAGTAGTTTGACACTGGGTAACGGTTATCAGGCTGCATGCTACAATAGTTCACCTCCCGTAAAACCGTGTACTTTCTACTGAGGAACACGTCGCAGTACTGAACGGGCAATAATAACCAGCAATCGTGAGATAACAGGCTTGTAATGAAGTTTTTATATTTGTGCTTCGAATAAATGGAGGAGGTTGCTTACCAACAAGTGCTTCTCTGTAAGAATTTTTAGCGCATTAGATAAAGCACTTGGAAGCCAATTACACCGAGCTGGAGCAGCAAATCTTACACAATTGTCTCGCAAAGTCTGTTGTTTATTCCCATTATAACAATTAATACTAGAGCGTGGGACACCCGCTGTACAAGTCTAAACTAAATCAAACTTTGATAAGAAAGGTTCCAAAGTGCACTTGAAACGCACTAAAACCGCGTTTTTAAATGCATTCTCCATGTCTATTATGCCCAAGATGAAAAGTTAAGTTTGTTCCGTTAATGTTATTTAAACTGTTTTAATTGCACAATCCTTTAACGTCATGTAGATCACTCGGTGAACTTTTTAGCCGAGCACATAGGTATTGAAAATTGATATTTTGATTATCAGGAGATTGTAATTTGTTTTTATTATTCTTTTTAAAAGAGATCAATGCACGTCTTTTGGTGAAGCTCTGTCTTTTCTGAGTACTGCAGTGCGCGTGCTTTAGTTTTGTCATTTTGTTTTGTGCTATTACTGTCCGTAAATTGAAAAGACAATAGCTTTAAGCTGTCGACTTCAGTTCACGATAGGAGAAGTTTGAAAATAGTTGATCAAAAGTAGTAAGGGAGGAAATTAAATTGAGATGAGACAAACAAGATGTTCTTAAATAAGAAAAAAAGAACCTCGAATATCGTATACCTTTGGCGAAATTCAATGAAGGCTAATTGTCTCTTTGTGCTCTTTGTAATTTGGTAACGGAACTGTTTATGAATTGTGACCGTACTGTTCGAGCGGTATTGGTGTTCTTTGGAAAAACCGAAAGCAAAAGACAAATCCAAGACGGTTTTACCTCAAGACAATAAAGGCCGACTGCTCGATTTGTCGCTCTTTCGAATAACAAACGTAAAAGCAAGCCGGAAAACTCTAATAGCGCTCTCCAAAGTTTTGAAACTGATATACAAGTTTGACAATTATGAAACCATGAAAATTACAAGTTTCATGTTTGACTAAACAAAGCTGCCGATATTGGAATACTAGCTACATTATACGTGCAAATCCTTGTTTTCTGTCACACAACGTTCAGTACAAAGAAATTGACAGACAAAACTGAAAGATGTGAGAAATGTCATCGCTTTGATCTTAAAACCAAATTTGGACCCATTTGGCGCAAGTAGAAAATTAAAGACAATATCGCATTCATTCTGTGCGAAGTTATGACATAAAAATTAATATCGAGAAGGTTTCATTTTCGGTTTTCTTTTCTGATTTTGGTTTTGTTTTCTCCTTGGTACTCCCAGACAATACAAACACAGACGTTTGAGATCGGCGGTCTTTGTCAGGCAAATGATATATAAATACCAAGTGCAAGCTTGCTAATTTCAGTGTTTAAGCGTGCTATGCAACAATATCATTAAAGAAAAACTTCAAATAACAACCAAAGCCTTGTTCTTTCTCTCACTGTAATTACGGAAATTCGTTTTTAATAAGAAATCAAGAACAAAACGGCGAAAATATTTCTGAAAAGGGTTCTCTCCATGGCAATATTCACATACACATCTGTTTAATTTGGAAAACAGAATCGATTACACCAAAGCATTATTAGGCCTAGCCTTTTGACTTGTAGTTTGCTGTTTGAAATATCAACCGTTGAAGCTTGCTTATCTCAGATTATTGTTTACAGCATTTAGTCAACCATGAAAAAAAATCTTACGAAGTCACACGCAATGCGCAATGTTGCATTAATTTGACATATTTTTCTATTACGATGCCGGGTTGATTTCCAGTTTAATGAATCTTTATGAGAAGCCCTCGAGCAATTTGACTCTAAAGGTTACTTAGTTACACTGGCTGACTGCAGAGTATTCTTTAAAACAATATACAACGGTTCAACTTTGGTTTAGAGTCTTTTCACTGGACATAATGTATAGAGTTTGAAGCCGATTTTTGTAAGCAAAAATTATGAATAAATGTCTTTTTAGATGACAGTTCTGGATTGGAAAGTGAGGCAATCTAGTTTAGTGATTAACACAAGAGGTCCAGAAAACGGCAATTAGTGATCAGTTCTTGAATAAGAAATAGGTAAAATCTAGTCTTTCAAAACCAATTCATTGAATTAATTCATCAGTGAAGTTTGTTATAATGAGAATAATTCAGGGAATTATTTGTATTTATTGTCAAATGAGAATGATTACGAGGCACAGAATAAGCATAACTTTCCGTCTGGAAAGCACAAAATATCCTACTTTTGTTGGTGCGTGAAATGAAAATGGTTT
>JAOBRH010970179.1:0-13595 GCA_027575125.1 Umimayanthus parasiticus | reverse complement strand
TTAAGGATTTTATCTTATTTTTATCTTATTATCTTATTTATGCATGTACTGAATTTACCATAAATTTTTAAAACTAGTATATATTGGGTCAAGTATGTTTATAATTATATTGTTATTGTTATTGTATTTTGGAGTGCCCTCGTGAAAATCACTTTGTTGACGGGGCTCACTCTTAAAAGATTCAATAAAGTTCAATAAAGTACTCCTACTACGTCGGTCAAATGCCCAGCCTCTCAGTCCATCCGAACAATAAACAAAACTCTTAGTTTCCCTTTTTTAATAAACTGTTAAAAAATACTGTTTCAGCTCAATAGAACAGCATCACAGATCGACTTAGTCCATGTTTCAGTGAATATTTACACGCGCGCAACTTGTCTTGCGGTTTTAAAACATAACTCAAAATGCTACAACTTTTTCTAGTTGGGCGCAATATTCTTAGGCAGATTGTAGACTTGATTTACACGACCCAATTTGTGTTTTAAGGGTGGCGTATGCAGGCTGCATAGAGAGCTGTAGGTAACGTGTACTGTGTAAATTTCAGTTTAAACAGTACCATTAGAACATCGCTCGAAAGTCTTTTTAAGCAGCACCCTGACGGGAAAGAATAAACCAAGAGTATGGAACATAAGCTATACTTTATACTGAATTGCCAATTACCTGCATAGGTAGCCAGTAATGGATATGAATATATAACACAACAATGTAATATAATGTAATGCATTCTGTTCGAAATTCTATCTGTGTCCGCCTAAAGAAGTTGACCTGGAATTTCAATTGTCTTTCTTGCTGTTGAATTGTCGCGAAAAATATCTTTGGTCAGTCTCATCAAAGAGGTCAAACAGTGAATACTTTTAATGATCTTAATAATCTCTTCCAGTGCATCCTTGGCATCTAAGACTTGACTAAAAGAATCTGTAAAGGCTCGATTTTATTTTTTCAGACACAACCTTTCGAAGCTCTTCAAGACACCAAGACCTCCATCTTGCAACATTTTATAAACTGTTATCAATATTATATAAATGAGAATAAATCGGTTTTGTTCCCACCATCGATCTTAACTGGAAAGTTCTTTCGTAGCAAGCTGACGCCGGAGTTAGCCTGTCTTACCAATTTCTAAATTCACTGTAGGCCGCTGACTGACGCAAAAGCGACCATTTTGACGTAAAACGAGATTGCATTTCAAACAAACGTTAGGTGAAGTGAAGCAACACCAGGATTTTAGAAACTGGCATCACAAACTTTAAATAATTACTATAACCATTTCAAAAACTGACATTTAGGCATTAAATAAATTAGCAGCATTATATTTTGATCAATAATCAGGGCTTAGTATTGGCGCTAACGGCGCCAAATGCCAAAGGTGAACTCCCTGGAGTTACAATGTAAGTAGTTTCGAAGTGACCACCAAATACACGAAAAACAAAATGAAAGCGGCAGCCAGAAGCAAGTCCAGGACTGTTGAGAAAGTGAGCATTAAAAACTATTAGTCTAAGATTATACAACCGTATAATCGTTTCTGGATGTTGTTAGTGTTCATATTATTACACAATTGGAGAGTGAAAGAGCGAAAAAGAAAGAAATAGATGGCTGAATGAACTGACAGACGAACCTCACAACGGAGTGATCGGCTCTCAGGCTTAGCTATATGATTTAAATATTTGCTTTCCAATATTTGCACTGTAATCAAAAATTCTAGATTGTATTCTATACCGAATACTATTGTAGCAATGTCATGTTAATAACTGCTTTTTCCTTGCTAGATATTAGTAAAACAACTTGTGTAAGAGCTTGGAATTTGGAAATCGAACAATATTTTGTCCAAATCGTCTTGTGCCAACATATGCAAAGTGGTACATCTATTCGCGCAAAGTTAAAATTACACGAATCGAGCTTAAAGTGTATTATACAAATTCCTTGACCGGAAAAACATTTGCGACTAACTTCAATTTTATAGGAACTGATATTCTAATTTTAAAGTCGTACTTCTAATGCATTGTCAAAACTGCTGACAGTGAAAGATATGTAATCTTGGCGCTAAAGTTGACAAACAATTTGTGATAGAATAAGCAACTCTCGACGGATGGAGAAATAGTCTATTGTATTACCTGAAACTAAAACGCAAAATGTATTCATACAAAAGCATACACATTTTAATTGCGAATCTCAGCTTTCTGATTTAGTTTACATATTGTATTCTACATGTTTACTCTTTCATAAAGTTGATATTTATGATTACAACTTTCGTTTAAAAAAGATTTTCAATATTACGAAAAGATGTTATCTTGCATTTGCTTTTATATCTTCGCAGCTTTAGGTTTTTCAAAACCCAACAATGACCACAGTCTTCATTTATAAACATAAATACACAAACCATCGGCAGGTCTGATGCATTTGAAACACAAGGGGGGAACGCAATGTAAGGCATCTGTTAAACTGCTCAGTACAAAAATTAGATTATTTTTCGCTCGAACGCTTGCAAAGAAAATTTTTTATGAATCCCAAACAAGACACTTCAGATCGCCAGCATATACTTAACAGAGTATTATCATTTTTATAATGAACTTTTAATTAAATGCTCAATATATAGTGTATACGCTAATAAAGACAGTAGTAAAATGTATTCTGTGTTGGGCATGATATGTAGCGATTGGATTGGAATGAAATATGACTAGATGGATCGTAGAGTTTCGTATTTAGTTTGTCTCCATACGAGGATGCTTTGAACACCCTTCGACCTTACAATCTTTACTTCCGTAACTTTTTTTTGCTATTAACTTTGTAGAGAGAAATTCGAGCTAAAACATATATTTTTGTGGCTTTTGTATACTTTCCCCCTTGGGCTCGATTCTCAGACAGATTGAAAGTGACAGTCACTTTTGGTTCAGTACAGTGCGGAAAAACCAGAGACTCCGTGATAAGAAGAAATGAAATTGAATGAGCTGAAATGCTTAGTTTCTACACATGTCAGATTATATGTCATAATTTCCACCGCCTTATTTATTTGTTCAAACAGTACAGTCTCTTGTTGTTGAATAACAAAATTTAATAAAACGAGTTTAAGAGTGTTTCAGTTTCGATTCACCTTTCAATTCTTCTGAGCAACAGATTCATGTTACCGCTTTTAGACTAATTATCTAAAGGCTTTGCGTTGCTGCTATGTTGTAGAACTGACAAAGTTAAATGACCTGAGGCGAAGCACTCAAGTCGAATACATGGCGTTTACTTATGCTAAATTGCAGTTGAAGAACTCAACACCTTTACTATACTAAAAGAAACCCTGCAACGCTTTCAGATGACTTGATTTCACGAACAATAGCTTAATCTAAAGTCAAAAATATGAAGTAAAGACATTTCAAAGACTTATCAAAACTTTAAGAGACAAAAGGAGTACATACGCCTATGTTCAAAACAAAAGAAAAACTAATTTCACGATTTTGACATCGACTCCGATTTTGATTTTCACATCATTGCAATGAGATTTTGCAATCAAGTGTGCATCAATCTTCCTTGAAGGTATGGCATCCATATCGCGTGAAAATGATGTCTTACCTTTTGTTTTTGTGCTCAGCCTTGTATTAGACACAGAATTTTGCCGCCAGAGACAACCACTTCTAAACGTCCGCTTTTTTTAGCGCGTGATCAGCAACTTGCTCTCTCTAATTGACAACACATTCAAAAGTTCGCAAATGTCAGCAAAGTCGATATAGTGTAATTAGAAAATTGTTGCTTGGCCACTAATACAGAACAAGATATCGTGCTAAGTTGAAGGAAGTGAACACATGGTTCAAATATAATAAACATGTTTGATTGAGTAGGCTCTTGCTGATTGGTTGTTCGTTGTAATAACATCAGAAATGCTTCTACCGAGGAAGTGAAGATAAATGAAGGACACTTCCAAATTGTAGACGTATTTAAATCGTATTTCTTGTTGACATCGGCTTAATAAGTACCAAGCAGTTAAAAGAAAGACAGGCCTTTCAGTGTTCCTTTTGGACTCTCAACAAACGGTACAAACCACTGAAAACAATTCCTGGTTTTAATTTATGTTGGGAAAGTTGCAACTTGGCTATGGGTACCTGAACTGGCAAGAAAATGAGCAATATACTGCAGGTGATACAAATATTGCTTGGACAGTGTCCCTATTGTTTGCTTCTTCAAGAACTGAAAGATCTTTGCCAAACATAGACTATGAAATGGAAGCTCAAAGGTAGGTGCCACTTAAATTTAGTAATTTAATAGTTCACCTGATGGCAATAAATGTAATAACAATGTGCTGGTAAGTCAGGTATCTAATCACCGTAAGTAAAGCAGGCTTTGATTACATTCTGCGCTGTTTCTGAATGAATTAGAGGTATTATGGGTCTTGCCGAACTTTGTTACCTTGAATTAACAAAAAAGACCCAGGATACTTTATCAGTGGAACTTATCTGTAATCGATACCTATCGTGGTTTGTTCCCAAAATCCGATGTAGAGATAGGCCGTAATAGCGTTTATCGTGTAAAACAGCGAGAACTATGCAAATGCGTGAATGCAATAAGCTGTTATCTCCTGCAGCCATTCTAGGGTTTCATTTATTTTTATATAGACAAAGCGTGAATGCATGTTTATCAGCTTAGAAAGGCGAAAAATTAGATAAATAACGCGAACAAAAAATGTTCTAACTGTGGAGAGAAGTTACCTATGTCAAAGGAAGAATGGAAGGAGCCCTTGTGAACAACTTAAATGTAGTCAACGAAGTATAGAAGAAACCTTTCCGAAGGAAAATATTTCAACATCTTAAGCTGAAAGCAAGCTTCATACCTCTAGGTATACTGAGCCCAACTTAGCTTTCAAAAACCGCGTGCCTGATATACAGACCCTTGATATATTACGTCGACCGTTGGTCGTAGTATGACAGTGTCCTCAAAGCAAATGCGATGTACAAATGAAAACACAAGACTCGCGTCAAAGTAGTTTCAGTGTTCTATATTTTTCATATTTCGATCAACTCATAATTGAAACGTGCGCAAACCTTTTCAGCCTGTATCGCCTCAAGTATTGCGCTATAGTGAATTAGTGTTCCTTATGATTTTTCTCTTTTTCTTTTAACTATTCTCAAAATCCGTCTTTAAAATTATTTTTACGCCCTGTAGATAAGGACATATTGCTAAAAATCTGTGTCAGATACACAACTATATATAATTTTGTTTTTAGAATGCAAAGCGTTTGGCCGTAGCAACCGTTTTAATGAAACAATGTTGGGACTCCAGACTTGAATAGTGCGTACCACTTCTGGAATATCAGCACTCACAAACTGTAAATTCCACATAGTCGAAATAAATCTTGAGTGTTAATGAATGTCCTTGTTGTCGTTTTTGTTGTATATGTTGACAGGGGAGATGACTCTTTCAAAAGCGCCTCTTTCATAGTGCTGTTGTGGGTCATACGTCTGGTACTTCTGCAACCATGCTTAATTAACAGGGGACTTGTCTATGAACATCGAACATGAGAATAATAAACAGATCTGACAATTGATATAATATTATAGGTGTAATAACACCTTAAAAAACTGTAAATTCACAGTATCTTCAAGCTTGTTTGTCAAAAATTTTTGTTTTGCACAATTTATTTTTCCTGTTCGACTTTTTCAATTTCAATTGAAACATAACTATGTATGTTAGCGAACAGTTTTTGAAAAATCATGGTATATTTCCAAACTTCAAGTTAGTTTGTGGCTATTCCGAATCTCACAAACAACAACAACAACAAATCCTTTTATTTCCCCTATTGATTAAGATAAGTAGTATAGTACGTATGGAATTACCCCCTTTTAGCGAATCCAATGTGGATCCTGCATAAATTATCTCCGGGTGACGTCAAAGCTCATGAATAAAATGCGCAGCAATATCTTATATCTTTTATCTTCGAAACTCATGAATAAAAGGCGGAGCCAGTGTGGTGGAAGACGTTATTTCTGTTCTTCGACGGCTTGCCCAATCTTACCCAATTCCAACGGCATGAAAGTATTGTTTTATCCACGATTTCATGTTTCTATTTTTATTTTCTTTCTCAAGTGGTCATGATACAGATATTAACAAACACAACTGATTTCAAAGATTTATTTATTAACGATTTTATTTTTAACAAACATCAATGTTCATCCTTTACATCTTCATATTTGTGAAGACCGTTTATCGCCTCCAACTTTTTCGCTTTATCCGTTGCTTTTATTGCTCTACGCATCTTTCTCTAGCCATTCTAACTTCATACGATGAAACATCGGCCAATCTTCCCAATTTGTGGTATTGTGGTGATCCGTACTCTGGAAGGTCGATCATTTTTATTAGTTTTCTTTCCTTTCTTATGGGGGGTTTAGGAGAATAAAGCAAGGTTTTTTGTAGAGATGGACTCGGGGTTTGGTACTCAAACTTTGCCGTGGTTGGAGTTCGAAAATGAAACGTTGACAGTCAGCTCCAATTCGGGTTCGTGAGTCGAGGGAAAGGCTTTTGGAAGCGGAGGAAGAAATTGGTCCTGCTGTTGTTGTTTCACAGCAAGAAATCATTGCAATTTCTGATTATATAGTGTGCTTGGATGTCGGAATTTAAGTCTGTTCTGGTTGATGATTGGCGACGTTGGGACACTCGGTTAGTTGCTATGAGACCAGACCGGTGAAGTTTTGAAAGTTATCATGGGAGCTGAAGTTAACCTTTATACGCGTGGTAGGACATTTTAAGGAACCTACGTTGATCAGGAGTAGAAGGCTTCAAGTCTTTGCCCCTGCTGCGAAAACAACATGATACTAAGATCTGTTCAAACCTGCCGTCATTGTAATGGCAGGATGTACATGTAATCAAAGTTTCAGTGTTTCTCGGTGATGAAACATTAGTTTGTGATATTTGTCAGCATAATTTTACTGCCAACTTACGTTCTTTTCACAAAACATTTCTTTGATGTAATCATTGCGGCCTCATAAGCCAATCGCAACAAAGGAATCGAGTTCGCCGTGACTATTATCCAAGCGATGGCGAAGAAAACTAGCTCTCTAAACTTTATGTGCAAAAAAATATCTTTTCGAAAAGTTCTTGATTGTTTTGTTTAGAATGCAAATTACTTTCAGCTTTTGGTCTATTGTACTTTAAACTTTATCAACAAAAGGCTCAACCAAATATAAAGTAGGAACTTGCATATCAATTAGTTAAAACAATAGTTTCACAATTCAGTAATTGCACCCATGTGGACTTATAGGACATCCTTTTATTCATGAGCTATGAAGACAAAAGATAATTGATTCCAGTGGATTTTATTCATGAGCTATGACGTCATCTCGGAGATAATCCGCATTGGATCCGCAAAAAGGGGTAACTCCATACGTACTATACTACTTACATAGTAGAAAGAAATACATGGGATTGTCCGCCTGAAATACCAAAAACTAACAGTAACAGGCAGCCAGTAGCACAAGTTGAAAGAATATCGAGTTCGGACACAAGATAGCACTATGCAAGATATACAGAAACACACACACATATACACAAAGATGAGCGAGTGTAAATTTATGTCTTTTAAAATAATATCACTAGCAGATTAGATTATACAAAAATACAGAATGTAATTACGTACTAATAACCAAACTATGAATAGAGGTCAAATGGTAATTCTATGTTGTTTCAGCTTTTTTCTTAAATACTGCTATCGAGGGCAGCGCAATATCATTTTCAATTGGATTCCATTTCGAAGGTCCTTTAAATCGTTCAATGAATTTTACCGTAGTTAGTTCTTGCACATGGAGTATAGTAAAAACTCTCTAAACAGTTTTTTGATGAAAGACCATGCAGGATGTAGACTCGTCACTGAATCACAAAGCTAACAAAATCCTTCGAGACTGGTGAAAGTGTGTTGACACTTTTATTATGTAGTCTGACCTAAACTGAGCTACGAAATCTTGCATTGGCGTTGTTAAGAAATCTTAAATATAAACTATTGAAAGTGGGTTGATTTTTCGCAATTCCTTAGAAGTTGCCGAAGCGCAAGAAATTGTTATTGTTTTCATGGTCAAGCAATCTGTTGCTTGATTTCAACTAGCAGCACTTAACAATGAAAAAGCACATTCGACCACGACATTTGAACACAAGAAACTATCCGGACCAACTAGTGCAGAATGGAAGTTTAGTGAGAAAAGTCAGTACAAGGTTTGCGGTTCCCACTCGCTATTCAACACAATTCAAGAATTATTCAGGGACTTTCCACGACCTTCTCTAGCAGATTCACAGACCTCCTGTTGCAATTAAAGTTGAACATTTAGGGTTTCTTCTTTTAAAATCCTCAGGATTTTCAAAGAATTTGAAGTTACAGCTAGCAGCCAGTTGAAGGATTTTCCAAGATCCTCGACTGATTTTAAAGAACATTTCAAGACTCGATTCATTTATCCAAATTCAAGGACTTTCAAGGATTTTTAAGAACCACTGGAACCTTGTCAATAGAACTAGAAGAATATAACTAAAGCAAAAAGTAGTAATTGTGACCAGTCATTATTTATATACGGGTGGGGGTTGAAGTGAAAATGGTGGATAAACTAAAAAATACCAAATGTCTTAGGTTGGATAACAGAAAAATTATTGAAATTGAAGGTGAAATAAAAATATAATAACTGTATTCTGTATTTCCAATGGTAGGGTTGAAGGATTTTTGTTTCAAAAAAGGTTGGGTCAATATTTTCTCCTCAGCCTCCACCCGGCCGTATTAAATAATGACCACTCCCCAACAATGACCGACCCATGGTGTGTTTCGGAACCAATTTTCTTAGTTCCGGCTTTCACAACACCGCACCCCCTACCTCTTTCATAACTGGATTCACAGAGCAGAACAATACACCAAGTCGAATGCCGGAGTATGCTGACTACACAACAGTCATTTTTAATGAACAAGAAATTAGATAAACTATATACATAACAGCAGCATAGGTCAGATATAACATACGCAGATTAGACAAACAGTCACAGCCTCTGAAGAACATCAAATATATATGCGTGTCGAAAAGTAGTTTTCTAAAGTAGTTTCAGGTTTTGCGTTTGAGAACTACAGAACTACTAAAGCTATTCTACTACAAGTTCTCCTGTTTGGAACAAAACTTATTGTTACTCAAACTTGTCAAATTTTCCTCCCTTTGCTTCTTTAGCACTATAAAACCTAATTCCTAGCCGTTACCACGACCACGCCCTGCACAAAAAGCACCCTTGCTTGGCAATCGTTGGAGTGACTATACATTCTGCAAATGAACAAAACGCAACAATGTTCTGCAGCTACTTTGCAAAACCATTTACAGCAATTTCACAGAAACTTTCAAACTTGTAAACTGTTTTTTACACAAGTGATAAGCTGTTCTCTGACAAGGTTAAATGATCGTAGAATAAATCGCTAAACACCTTACTTTTAGTGTCGGCAACTGATAAGTGTTCCGATACTTTAGTTTAAAGAAATGTGACGACGCACTATCCACGCACATTCTCAAGACCGTGGTAGAAACGGGGAATATAGAAAAAATAGCTTAAGTTCGGGACATATATACATAAAATATTCCTTCCTAATCCCTCATATTTACAAGAATGCTACAAGTTGACCCGAGTTTCAACAGCACAATCGAATTCAAATTCTTTCATAACATATTGTGCAAAACACAAAATATATTTATGAACTTACACCGGTTATTTCAACATATCATGTAACTACTTATAACCAAATTTAAGTTGCTATTCACCAAACTCACTTGCACGTATGTAGTATTATTTGCCAGTAGGTGCAACAGTTTCCTTATAAGCTACGCAAATTGCTTCTTTTGTGGTTGAGTTTTGCACAAAGACTAAAACTTCAACGCTTATTCGATGAAGTCAACAAGAAACCGAAAAAAAAAAAGAAATCGGTAGCAAGGTAACTAATTCATCATACAAATGCTTCATTTAAGTCTATTTTCTGAATATTTATATTTCAGTTTCAAGACTACTAAAAATAACTTCAGAAATTGGGATTCTGCATTTGCTAGTTTCTAGGAATAATGCAATTTAAACACTACGCATTCAGTTCTAATTCTGGATAGCAATGCCTTTCAAAGTTATGCTTAAACAATAATGACTAAAAAGCAAATCTTCATCATTCTTAGAATAACTATGGAAACAAACCCGCTTGACGGCGCTATAGTGATGCAAGCAATAATTTCTAGTTTGAGTTCCTTGATTTTAAAGCATATTATCGTACCATAATTTGGAAAATCGTTTCGCAGCTGACAACAACAAACTCTTTAGGTTGTCTATGTAGGTGTTGTCCTTGAAACAGACCAAGCGATGCGCTGCGCTAACCCTTATCTGTATATACACAGAAATTCCACAGCAGCTTCATT
Organism: Umimayanthus parasiticus; assembly: GCA_027575125.1. Classification (NCBI taxonomy): domain Eukaryota; kingdom Metazoa; phylum Cnidaria; class Anthozoa; order Zoantharia; family Parazoanthidae; genus Umimayanthus; species Umimayanthus parasiticus. The sequence continues at coordinate 3,225 of JAOBRH010970179.1, read as the reverse complement.
CTGTACACTATATCAGCTGTCATTTACGATATGCACACACGACATACAGATGCAAGCTGCAACATGTGATGCAAACAGCAATATGTGATCCAATGTTTAATCTGGTTGACCTTTATAGACGCGATGCGGTAACATCACACATTCTGTAGAATGCTATACAACGTAGGTCGTAGTCTTTTGTTTGTACACATCGTTTTTTCACTCTTCCTACAACTGGAAGTGAAATATATTTTGCCCATATATATGTAAGAATTATTCAATTTATCTTCCAGTTGTTCATAGCCTTTATCGTGCAGTTTCAACATCGTTGACGATCCATGACTTTCTTCCTCATTCAAGTGCAATCTTTTACACCACTAAAAATACTTGCACACATTAGTTTCCCTTAATCAGATTGTATGATGTGTAATTTTGGCATATTCGTATTGATGCTCTTTGAGTTTCACTGTAATATCGGACACACACGAAAGCAGAACCAGGTGAGCAAGATATAATTTCCAAACGAGCTGATACTCGCTCAGAATATTATTCACAAAATAGGATCATGAATATCGGAGTTGTTGAGTTCTCCTACTGGTCACAAAGACGTTCAAACAGACGTGTGTCTAAAGGCATTGTTCTCATTTTCAAAGTGCACAGAAGGTAGAGCTGATGGACCGTCTGGAAGGTTGTCCTGGTCATCACTAGACAGTTCATGATGCTCGTTATGGGTATCCAATCCCTGATGAGCGTGGATACCATGAAGTTCTTTACTGCCTCTTTGATCATGATGATGAATGTGATGATGGGGACTTTCCCGCCCGTGAAGTCGCGGGCTTTCTCCTGGGTGATGCGGGTTATGGATGTGACCATCGTGGTGAACACCATCATCATCAAATCTGTGCCACTTCCTTAGCATGTTCGGGGACGGCCCCGCCTTCCCTGATCGCCGCCCGGAGTCCGTTCTCTTTATTGCTAAATTAGAGTTGGAGTTTTTCAGCCCAGGGGCCAAGTAATCTATCAGTGGCACTGTACTTCCGTTGGAAGGTAATCCTCGCGGTTGCTTCAGGACGCTTGAGCGCCTCTTGGTGGAACCAACTAACCAGTACGTGACAACTTTACCCTTGCCCTGAAAAACAGATGAGATCATTGTCATTACTTCACTATGGTTATTCTTCATCTCCCTTTTATAAACTAAATGACTCTTTAGTTTCAAAGATCTATGAGGACTTGGGAAAACATTAAAGTCAAAACTACTGACAACCGCCGTATTATGTTTTTACACAGTATTACTTGTAAAACATTCATCGTGTAGCCTGCGTGTACTATTCTCCCTGAGCTGTCCTTCATTTCACTTTTATAGCTGTTTTAGCAAAAACAGTTCGGGGGGGGAGATGCCGTATCTTTTTGGCTGCACGCATAAACAAGTATGGTCCCCGTCACCATCAGTGCATAAGAAATATTCGAGCGGAAAGATACCGGTTACACGATAACGCCAATTAGCTTTTGTAATAATACTTAATATTCTTTAACTCTGTGGATTTAAGAGGCAGACTATTGTGGAAACTAGAACATTTTCTATATTTTCAATGGTCTCAAAGAAACGCATCGACTGCAAAATCGTCCCTGTGCCCAACACTAACGATTAGAATAAGGAAGACGTTAATGGAGTATGAAAAACGCTTTATTGATGTGAATTGTAAATTCTAATTAAGCCAGCTAAACCATCATCACCATCACCATCACCACCACTACTATTGTCATCGTCATCTTCATCACTACATTCACATAAATAGCGTTCATCTTTTTCTTGAAAGTGAAGTACTATGGAGTGTCAATTCTCTATAGAAAATACCCTTTGCAACTTCCTAAATAGAATACATACGACAGCTTCTACCAACTTGATAATATTTTTTGCATGACGGTATCTGAAACTCACTTAACAACTTACTAATGCTAAAAGCGAAAAGGCACACTATATCAAAATTACAGACTTACTCGGTACTCCTTAAACTAATTACAACTTTCAATTTCGCTATTCCCTAATCATTATCATAAGCAAAATGTCTGTCTCAAAACTATGTTTTACAAACCTTCATTTCAATTTCACCTCTCATCTCAACATTGAATCCTCCGAGACTCATCAAAATTTCTTTAGTTTGAGTGCTGATATGCACACGAAGCGCTAAAAGTAAAAAAAAAATTGGGACACAAATTGTTAGTATGTGATTAGAATGCAATCTCTATCAGTAGATATACTTCATTTTGTTAAATTCTCAATAAATTATTTCGCAACAAAACAATCATTGGTTGCCTCTTACCAACATCTATCATTCACTTGTATGGACGTGTAATTTCGTGGAATTAATCTGGACCTAATATAAATCTAGATCGATACAGTTGCTGTACAAAAGTACTTGGAATAACGAAGGGGTACTTCTTGTTGAGTTGCCGGTACTTGCAGCAAAACTGAACTGTAATTTGACGTATTTTTTATGCAAGTCAAGATAAAGGTTGCTATCTGGCGCACAATGTGCGAAAAACCTACGTTCACCGTTGGACTCCATTCTGGAGGCGGTGTTGACGGTGTCACCAAACAAGCAGTAGCGAGGCATCATGTTACCCACCACTCCAGCCACAACTGGACCTGTGAAAGGAACAGTGTATCAATTTATTTAGTCAGCCAAGCATTGCCTATTAGAGAGCTAACCTTACAACAAATCCTGTTTGACAAGTCCCGTCTTTATCGAGGTAATTTAGAAACAACAGAAATACGATACGAATAGTCAGCAGAGCCTATCTTTTGCGTTCGCCTTGCGGGTAAAAGAGAAGATTTGTTAGTTGAGTAAGTTCACTGATGAGTCTCATCAAAACTAGAGAAGAACGGAAAACTCAGCTGAATATCCGTTTTGAAACATGATTCGGGCTTCCAAAATTTTAAAATGAGAATATTCTGTTGTCATATATTGACAATGCAATACGATTCCTTTCATACAACGACTAAGATGTTTTAGTATATGGGGTAGCTAGTGCCAACGGAAAGGAAGCAACGCCTTGCCTATCAGGGACCTATGTTGTGTTCACATACAAACATGTTTAATTAAACTGACTTTTTCAAGTTGTTAGTTTTTGTAACTAGCAAGCATAAAAAGCTTCAGGACTGAATCCAACAAAGATGGCTATTTTCAAAAATTGTTTGCTGTAAGTTTTGAGCCGAAAATCTTACTGTGCTGGAAAATAATTTTT
>JAOBRH010969068.1:0-13601 GCA_027575125.1 Umimayanthus parasiticus | reverse complement strand
GACACTTTTTCTTACTATTAAACTCTTTAAAATTTTAAAAATATTGGGGGGGGCACGTGCTCCCCCCCTCCCCCCATGCTTCGCGGTCCCTGTAACAATTTTGGATTAATCGTCCTTCCTCAAGCGATACCGTCAACTTCATCGGGGTAGGTTTTGTCTTGTGTTGCTGAACTTGTTTTCTTATCACATACAATTTTGTGGAATTGAAAATCATAATGTGTCCATCCCTTATTGTTGTTGCCGTATAATCCTTCTGTAGTTTTTGATCTTGCCTGCACTCCGTTTGGCCAAAATCTTTAATTTCTGGCAACGTGATAAAATTCCAACTCGACCAGGGCGGAGCCCTGACTCCACTTATAAACCTTCCGCTGCAGGGTGACTGATACATGCATTCCTGACCACTTTTGATATGGATTCCTGGCCGCGACCAAGCTTCTATCAGGCACCCAGGCTTAGGGCTAAGGTTAAGGTTAATTTTCAATTGTTATGAAATGTTAAAATGGTAAGCCAAGTAGTGTGACACCAGATGCGAAAAGGTTAGTAACTAAGTATGGCCCCAACAAGAAAGTGATCTGGCTAAACAACCCATAGTTTTGCGGCCACGGCGAGCAAATCTCGAAGAGATGAAGCGTTGCCTAAAAGAAAACATGTATTTTAAGAGCCTACATGAAACGAAGAAATTGTCTCATTTCTGCAACACAACAAGTTTTTCCCTAACGAGCTCAAATCTCCCGTGGCTTATGTATTCTCTTTCCGAGGCAAGCCAATAGGTCCAGCTAGAAGAAATGAGATACCAACAATTTATTTTGTAGTATTTAAATAGTACTACTAGTGGTAGAAGCAGCAGTAGCAGTGGTCGTAGCCGCAGTAGCAGTAGCAGCAGCAGCAGCAGTAGCAGTAGCAGCAGCAGCAGCAGTAGTAGTAGTAGTAGTAGTAGAAGAAGAAGAAGAAGAAGAACAACAACAACAACAACAACAGCAACAAGAACAACAAGAACAAGAACAAGAAGAAGAACAACAACAACAACAAAAAGAAGAAATGGTAGTGGTGGTATAGTAGTTGCAGTAGCAGTGCTAACGCGACAGTGGTAAAGGTAGTGGTAGAGCTCACACTAACAAATGGAATCTCTTTCTTGACTTGCACTAGCTTTGGAAATACTTTATTTCTGTGCAGAATATTCTTAACCAGACAATGACACTTTACATAATAATTCACCGTTAAATATATAAAAATCTAAAGTACGAATGTTTCCACCAAACGCAGACAATAAAATGTATGGCCGAGGGAGAGGAGCACGTGTTGAAAAACACACTGATTAATATCCACTTGTGGTTTGATTACCACAAAGAGAGAAACCCCAAAAGCTTCTCTTAAGAAGTTAACTTCAATGTAAAGAGAGGAATGTTATGTACAGAATCATATTATCTCATTCCTTGGAAGTTCTGTCACCGTAACACCGGTATGTATCGTTGCACACTCTCTTTATCACGACGACACCGTAGCATCAGCTGCACTTGGAAACCGTTTACTTCTTTTCAGTTGGTTCTCTGACGAGACTGAGTAGCTTGTCCATTTTGGCAACCTCGTTCTCTGGTCCCTTCGCCTTCTCCTGAACACGAACAAACAAAACAAAAGTGAGGTTCTCTTTGCAATATAATCTGCTCTAGCTTGAGATAAACTGCTGTATTGAACAGCCTGCATCCAACTGAACAAATTATGTTTATATTTTTCCAAGCTCTGTGATTGGTTAAAAAACCATTATCAACGTAGTTATCCCCAGCGCAAAACCTGTATTATGCGAAATTTCAGCTCTTGTTGCCAAATCTTTTTCACTTTTGCCTAAAATAACAATCGTATTCAGATTACCCGATTGGAAACACAGTTCGACGTCACACAGTCACAAACTGTTATGACGTGCTGGCACATGTTAGCATCTCTCCGCTGAAGAACAGTGCGGACTGCGGATGGCCTAATTTCGCTAATGTACAAATACATTCCTGTCATAAAAACGTTCACAACTATACAAAGGAAAACACTGCATTTACACTTGTTAAGTACTAGTACTCATAAAATTTACAGCAATAACAATAATAAGTTAACTAAAACACCAATAGCGATACTGTCACTGATAATAATAATAAAATAATAAAACAATAGAACAACACTAATGTCGGTGATGGCAGCAAAGACCATTTCTAACGCTCAATGGAGCTCTAAATAACAAAAATACGTATGTACTCTATAAACGGCCTCCACGGACGCAATAATGGCTATCGCCAAATATTAGTTGTCGATAACAAAAAGTAATCGATAGTAAATTATCGGTAGCTAATATGGCTATCGTACAGTACTAGTCTGGAAAAAATAGTTGTCGAAAACAAATGAACACAGCCGTGTTAGTTGTCGATAACAAAAATATTTGAAAGGAAAAATTCGTTAGTTGTCGATAACTTAAGTCAGTTATCGATGACTTGGGACGCACACGGGATTTTTAGTTATAGACTACTTTTTGTTATTGACAATTAACTAATAGTGATCGACAACAACAACCTTCTTCTGTACAGGCCCTAAAGTAACATAAATATGTATAAATATGTTTGAACTGTTTAGAGAAAAAAATGTCTAGCTCCAAAATAAGCTTTCGGCCAGAACTCCAGCCCTGTATGTACGACTAAACAGCAAGTGCAATGCCACCTGTTGCATGTTTCACAATAGTCTAAACTGTAACGACACTAAATATTAGACAGAGAAAACGGAAAGCCGTGCAAGAACACAACACAAGGACAGTAGAGGAAAGATACCGTTTGGAGTGTCGTGCCATGAAGAAGCAGGTTAATGTACTCGTCCTTAGGCAAGGAAGATAACAAGAGAAACAGGTGAGTGTTGCAACTGAACAGGTTTGGAGCAAGTGAAAACACAACAGACAGAAGAGTAATATACATAATACTCGCAAAATGAAACATGAAATATAGGTAAACTTCAAAATGCGAGAACTCTGTTGGCTTCTTCTAATACATGCAGCTCCCATCTTGATTAGTTGAGTGGATTAGTAACCGATGCACAAGACGAAACAGTTAATACAAGAACATTCAGAGCGTGTATAAAAAAGCAAACCAGCTCTGATTAAAAGGAATTAAATATGTCTGGTTTTTGAGGGAGTTACAGAAAACAGAGTATCATGTTTGTGTGTCTACGACCTTCCTAAATTAATCAACACACACACACGACAATGGCTGGTAAATACAAGAGAAAGGAATGGAAAGGGAAAGTAAAGAAGATGGAGATACCGTATCATCAGCGGCAACGGGAAGTAAGAGTAAGCCATCCTTTGTTGAGAAAGAAAACACGTTATTTATTGCGCTGTTAGAATTACACGCAACAAACGTCGAGAGTGAAGATTCAGAAGCAGATTATTACCATAATAATTGCATTCTTAATTCCATATTCTAAATCTAAAACTAAACGATTAGTAAACGTAAGAGAAAGGTAAAGTAACTTTAATTTGACATCGGTTGTTGTGTCAACTTTGAAGGCTGGATCAGTGGAGGACGATGATGCACACTTTACCAACTGACTCCGCGGATCACCATGCATGTGATGAAAGATGCGATTGGATAAGGCAAGAACAATGACAGCAACCTACACCTTCGCACAAAACCTAACCAACAGAAACAAAACCACTCCTCCGCGGCAGTTTAAACAATAGAAGACATTATAAGCTTTTAGAATATACGTCTACACTGCACTCGTCAGTGAGTGTTTCGTTAAGGAACCAGGGCCCTAACTACTCACGTTTGACTAAGAGAATAAAGAGAAAGAAGAAAGATTTGAACGTGCCGAAAAAACTAAAAAAATACGATGTCGTTCTTCTCAGAGTATGAAACGAAAAGAGACAACAAAACTAAGCCTACTAAATACGCGACATAACTAGTCCAGGTTAAGTGAATCCAGGAAACTCTGGAAGTGAGAGGTTTTAAAGGACCTCTCGAGAAATGTATCAGCAATAGGAGTTAACTTTGGTCCTGATATAACATGGACTTCACACACAGTAAACAACATCTGCTATTCTTTGCAAAGCTTAGCAAGTACGAGATGAACTTTAAAACCAACAATGAGTGAATGACATATAAGTTGGTTGGCTTGAACAAAATAGCTTTATTGGTCTGTCCAGATTACCAAGTCCGTTTTGGTTGGTAATGTTCTCCTACCTTTGGATGGGTTGCTTTCCTCAGGTTCGGCGAAAGCTTTAGTGACGTTCCGTAGCCCCTAGATAAAATACGCACCAATGTTATCTAACATGTCAGAATCCACGTCAGAATTCACATCTGTGTACCTGTCTACCTACATTTGAACACGCCAAGGTAACTACACCCCTGACTACCCACTTACCCCGTACTACTACATCTACACTTACACCTACCATGCGTCCTCCCTCAATCCCTCTTTTCTTTCTTCTTTCCTTATACAACCTAGTGATCTACCAAAGTGCCTCTTTACTTGTCTACTGAATACGACACCCAGGACGTGAAGAAAAATGGCCGTTACTACAAAAACAAAGACAAAAAAGAAAAATAGCAGATGTCTAAGATTTCCGCGAGAGGTAGGACATGTTTGTTTGATACACAGGCATATTTTCCTATCATGCTTTCTTAAGAAATTAAACTGAAAGTAAAAACATAGAGTTTTCTAATTGCTTCGTACAGAGCGCGTGTAAGTCTTTGATTTGTAATTCGAAGCACTGTATTCGTCATCGACATTGTGTAAGCGCGCGCATAATGGAATAAATCAGCGACCTCGGCAACTTTGGTGTCCCGGGTATAACGTACCTTAATACAACCATCTACCTTAATACAGATACGCACACAAGTAGTAATACACACATGTGCACAGGCAGTGTATGTAAACTTCCCTAATTTTCCTAAATTCTTTCAACTAGAAATGTTTTCAAAGACAACATTTATTGGCTAAGATATACATTTTGGCACAAAAGACGGAATTGTTACCTGTCATCTCCTACAATAAGGATTGGGTGAATTGGGTTGAACGCTAGATGCGTAAGTCTGGTCTTCTTTTTTGCCACAACTGCAATTAGAACAAACAACTGCTTTTACCAAAGTCGTTTTATTTTGTCTATTATCTACTGTCAGCCGTTAACTACACGCCTGGCCACAAAGCAGAGCGATCATAATTTGTCATAATAATGACTGGAGTTGATCATCTTTCGATATCTTGTCAATATCCAAATGCCATAATGCCAGTTTCAAAAGACTGAATAGCCCGTCATATATCAAATAATGAGGTTGCCATTTCTTTAATAAGGTTAGCTTTTCTTTTGTGAAATTTCTGGTCCAAAAGTCCTTATTTGGGCTTTTGGAGCACACTCTCTATTCATGCAAGAACAATAGCACACGTGGCGCCAAAATTTAAAATTGAAATAGACGCTCCATCAGATCTCCGGGGAGGGGGGTGGGCAGTTTTTTTGTGCAGGATTTTTTTTGGTAGCTTTGGGGCTGCAAGATATTTTTTGGCCAATGCTGGGATTTTTCTTAGTGGTCGCACTTTGCATGATTTGTTTTTCTTATTATTTTGCCTTGCACGATTTTTTTTGGTAACTGCCCACCCCCCTCCCCGGAGATCTGATGGTCCGCCCCAAACAATAGTTTGTCCATCAAGTAAGAAATCTGTTGAATTTGAAAACGTCAACCACAACAATGGGCACTCTGTGTTACGTTTACCTTATGAAGTCATACACTGCACCGACCAGAATGCTTTGCCATTTCTTCTTGCAAGACAATTAGTGCCAATTGTTCAGCTGAACTCACAAGAGGATAAAAATTTGAACATAAGAAAGAAAAAGTGAAGCAATAACTTGTAACATCTGAACATCTGAGAACATCTGAAACTCTAAAGTTTCCAGGAAACAACAAACACTGTTGCTTTACACTGTTCTTACCGGACTGTTCACACAGAGGTTCGTACTTGTTCACGCTCAAGTCATAGACATGAACCTAGAGGACAACACAGGTATATTGTCATAAGTAATGTCATAGTTAAAACAATAGTGTTGCAAACAAATGTAGCCGATTGTTGAAACGAAGTTTAAATGTAAACACCTGCTTTGACGATTTTTTGTTCAAGAGTGTTAAAATAGTTAGGCACAGGTTAAGATTTACGGACTTCGTTGAACCAATCGATCCATGGTGTTTTAATCTTCAACGGTCACTGTAGCTCCTTGAACACTTTGTCTAAGTATTTTGTTGTCTGTCTGTCTAGTGTCTCTGTAAATGTCGACTTTCTGTCTTAAGGCTAATTTACACGGTACAACGTCTGCAACAGACATAAGGCCGTATCACACGCTACGCTTTTGTCTTACGATTACCTTCGATACTCTATTGATGCCACGGTAGCATACGACAAAATCTTAGGTTATAATAGCAATCGGTAGCACCTACGATGAGACATCCTACGCTTTTGTCGTAGCCGTAGCGAAGCGTAACGTAGGAAATCGTAGGGTTTTGGACATGTTCAAAGGAAATCGTACAAAGTTAAAAGATTGTTGCAATATGTGCGTATATTCAAGTGAAAAACGGCGTTCAAGTGGACCAAGGAAGTTCAGGCCCGAATGGTTCATCTGGGGTCTGAGCGGACAAATATGTCTTACTACTCACCAGCGCAGTAAAACATAAAAGATCTACAATACCGTTATACAAGGTCGCATCTTCTCATCGAGCACGTGCATCGAACTAATTGATGTGGAAATTCGATTATGGAAAGTTGTACGAAAAAACGTAGCGCGTGACCACATTTGTCCTGGATATTCCATGTTGCAGTTTTCCTGAGACATTGAATGTCACTTAACATTATCCCACCTTTCCATCTGACGTACACGCAGCGAACACGGTGGAGGCATAGGGAGCCCAAGCCACATCTCCCACTGAGTTGTTAAGGTCGAACGTGAAGATTGGTTCTCTGAGGGAGAAAAAAGAAAGGAAAAACCTGTATTATTGTCTCAGTAGATATATCTTTACTCCATGTTATTCGCACTAAATGTGCATGCGTGAATCGGCCATCATTTTGTCAAATGTTGTAATACACAGGGAGCTTGTAATCTTTATAACAAGCTTCCTTACCTCGTTATATAACATTGTATTTAGAAGGAAATGTATGAGTAACTTTACCCAAATATGAAAAGGTTTTGGTGTAACTTGGTTCCAAAGCTGCCGTCTTATTTCCTTCGCTGCGTGACCTTGGGTAATCCGACTTCAATATACTTGTATTGACTTCAATATATATAAAGACTGTAAAAAGTAACATATTTACACTGATTCGCTATAGTTTATAAACTGGGTATCCTGGGTATGGTACTAAGGGTGTGTTCGATTGACTCTATTCCGGAATAGGAATAAACAGAATAAAAACTTTGTTTAATCTTATTGGCCACAATTCCTGCCAAGTTAAAAGAAAAACACAACCGAGTTATATCTCTCGCCCCAGTCATTACTTTTAACTAGATAATTGATTGCTCTGCGAATGGAGGGAATTTTGAAATTTTATTCTTATTCCGGAATAGACGGAATAGGGTTAATTGAATGCACCCTTTGGACCAGGTTTAACGTCGATCTCAGCATGCGTCAAACTAATTAAGCGCATGGTAAGTTCCACGTTTATCCCAATTAAGATCGACAGATCGAGTTCCGATCAACGTAGTTGTTCAAATCGACTGGATTAGAACGGCACAAGAGCGACTGAATTTCGGTCGACTGAAGAAAGTTCGTCGTTTGACAACTTAAATTATTTCGGTAGACCCAAATTGTATGTTTTAGTTCGACACATGCTAAAATCGACGTTTAACCCGGCCTAAGTCTTGAACAATAAGACGCGAGACAGGGCTGAAGAATTCTCGAACAACCCAACTTGCCTCAATACAATTGAAAAGAAAAATATATTATATGTTGAATGTTCAGTAGCTCAAACCTAACTATGTGAGTTGAAAAACAAAATCTGCTTACGGGAATGTGTGGTCCCATATTTTCACTGTCCAGTCTGCACTACAGGAAATGAACATCTTTGGGTGAAAATGATTCCACTTGACGGAGTAGACAGCCATGTGATGTGCCTGGATAAAACAACAGTTTGTAAACTAACCAAACGTAATTCTAATCCTGACAAATAACGTGACAAAGTATTATACAGGTGTGACTCACCTCAAACGTGTCCAGAAACTGACTGGAGTATGTTTTTGAACACTTGTGAATCTTTCCTTCTTCTGTACCTAAAATTTTTCAAAAAACAAACAAATTTAAGATCAAGACAAAACAGTGTTTCAAAGCAACATTTGGAATTCGTTGTTGAGGTGAAGTTAATACAAACGAATATACAACTTTATTGAATAGATTCAGTATAAATCATAGTAGTTACTTCCATGAAAGGTGTACATCGACTGTACAATGTATTATAAAGTTACAGTAGGTTTAGTCAGTAGGTTTAGTCCTCGCGAAAGGGCTAGACAATGTTTGGTATATTCTGTACTATATTTATTGAGAATGGAAAATCTTGTAAAAATTCTCAATAAAACTGTATTGTACTGCATTGCATTGTATCGTATTGTATTGTAGTGCACTAAACTAAAGAAGAGCAAAGTAGCTATGAAGAGTTTGCAAAGAGCGTGACAGAAAAGATACGATTTTAAATTGCACACCCATTTTTCAGCATTATTACAAACAAGCGCGCAAAGCATGTTTATATTCTTCTTAATGGAAGAAAAGTGTTAACTGCTCGGCCTCATAAAGCAACACTTTCAATTTGGGGGCCTTGAGAAGCAAATCTGATTGCACTGTAATTATCTAAGAAGAAAAGTAAGGACAGGTACAGCTTTATTCTATAAACAAAAGAATTGATATACTCCAATTACAAAAGAAGAGAAAGCAGCTCCAAACAACTTCAGTTGGTATGTGTTATTGCGTTTGCTCGGGACAATTTTGACTGTTCATCGCTAGCAAGATGTAACGTATGAAAATTTGAGAAAGATCACAAAACTTGATGGCCAAAAAATCCTGTCAAGCATCATGCTCCGCATCCATATTTACGATGTACTCCTGGTTTCATCAGCCTGGTTAGCTCAACTTCAGATTCAAACAAATCGTCCTTCTAATCTTTGGGTATCAAACAGGAAAACAAGATACTGGCACACTTTCTTGCCAAGAATTTCAACTTCGAGTACACAAAAAGCCAGTGTTTTATGTACTGGTTCGTGTTCATTTAATAGTCATAGAGCATATGAATGTCTCAATTGTTACAATCTTGCAGTGTTTACGATCAAAAACCTCCTGGGTCTGGTTGTTCGAAAGTGAGTTACATGGCAAAACTTTGAGCTAAATTATTTTATGTAGGAACAAGTCTGGTCTTTCTCAAGTATTATTGATGTACACTCCAAGAAAACAAAACTACGTAAGACGAAATGACAGCCCAAATCAGTAATATTTAAAGAAGTTATAAAACCCAGTCATGGGTTCAGACTAAAATTAACCCTGGGTTAGCACTAACCCATTTTCGATGATACTTCTTCACTCCAGGTTCAAGTTTTCGTCAAGTAGATATCCCGAAAGCCGGGAATTATCCTTTTGTACTGCAGACAAACAGATGCAATGCATTTTACGAGTATGGTAACTGAACAGCACTCACCAACCAAGAAAAGATAATCAGTTGATTTATGGAAGTCAAAAGAAGTCCCACAACCTACGAAAAAACAAAAAATACAAACAGATTTACAACACTAGATCAACTCAAACTGGAATTAAAAGTATAAATAGAACGCCAGATTACTGAAAGTGAGTAACACAACTATCCTGGAGACGTGATGAAACACGTGTGCTAAGACACTAATCAAGACACAAGATATCGCTTCTCTACTTGGCAACATGGAAACAATAACCGACCAACAAGAAAACAGTTGCAATGTAGCTCAACAAAACAAACAAACAACAACAACGGACTGACTGACACTCAGTTCTACCTAAATGAGAAACAACAGTACGACAGCACACAGTAAGCTCACCGGAACTGGGATCATTGTTTCCTTCACCTCCTCCAGCAGGGAGTTTTAACGTAATGATGTCCGTGTAGTGCATTTCACTCTACAAAACAAATTTCATAGTGAGTTAAAACTACCTTCTTTCAAACTGTTAATTAATGTATGAATGCAAAATAATTGCACCGATCTCATCCCAATAAGCTGTACAGCAAGAAGGCTATTGAAGAGTGATAGGTACCACAACAACTGTAGTTCAAAACTTTGAAGAAAACAATAATCCAAGGCTTTCTTTATCAGCTGATTTTAAAGGTTTATTCAGTTGGTTTATAGGTTATCTGTGGCTCTGAAAGTTGACTCTGGCACGGGTTAACTAAAAAGCTGACAAGTTACGACTATTCAAGCTGATGCGTGAAGGAGGGAATTTTGCTTCAATGTAGTGACGGTACTTCAATGAGCTTATAATTACACTTCATCACTGCCAAGATTAACATAATTTGCAACTAAAATTTTGGTGTCATGTCGAGTAATTTAATTGTGGTTGAACCAAATGGGACGTTGGTGGTGGTTAGCCGAAGAAGCCGAAGATGTTAGCAAGGGCAATTGGTAAATCTGATTCCTGCATGAAAGCACTGTCCATTGGAGGGACTCTTAAAGTAGGAAAGACAAAAAAAGAAGCCTGATGGCATGGATTTATCAAAGAGATAGCTAAGATTTAGCCTGCGTAGCTGGCGAGTTTAATAGGGAGCAAAAATATTATGTCGGAACAAGCGACTCGATCGTCCCGGTGCAAAATTGGACGCTACAGCAATGAGGAGACTGGGGAGAGGAAAAAAGGAAGGAGAGGGGAAGGAGGAGGTTTTTTCCTTCTCTTTCTCTCCCCCCCTCCCCCTTCCTTTTTCTCTCCCAATGCAGTTTCCTCGCTGCTATAGCAAATCGCTTGTTTTTAACTTTTTGCCAGATAAAAACCGCCTATGCAGGCTAGTTAAGAGATAACGTGAGCATGTGTGTGTGTCTGAAGTGATTGAACAACAACAAAAAGATACTCCTTCTTACAGCAAATGGTTAGAGCATATGCAAGTTCATCTATATCATACCATGAAAATGCCATAACTACAAATTTGTACAACCTATTGTTAGAGGATGTGCTGTACTTAGACAGAGTACAGAAGCGGAAGTATCCCGGCCCCAGCCTTCTCAAAATGTCCGAGAGGAGAAGGCTAAAATTTGAATGGAGGAGGCCAGGTGTGCTGGAAGAGCTTAGCAAGCTAGGGGGTGGGAGCATGCTTCCCCGGAAAAAAAATTGACAATCCATACCCCTAAAATGCCATTTCCTGCAATCTGTGTGGTCATACCTCAGTTTTGCGGTTTTAAAATTGTCGCATTTCTTGCTAATTTTATAACGGTACTCAGACAGATCTGGGATCTGAAATGTGAGGGCCCATTGGACCACCTGTTGTTAAAATCGGAGTCTATTTGGTGCATCTAGGGGTCGTCATTAATATTCATGTTTTTTTTAATCAAAACATGTTTTCACTTAGTAATTTGCATAACAACACGGAAAATATCAATTCGAATAACTCTCAAGTTTGTGAAGCATGGAGAATAAACCAATACAAAGTGTTTGCCAAGCTTCATACAACACGTCAGTAGACGTTCATCAATTCAATCATTCAATTAGACTTCGATGATTCAATTAGAATTTCGATGACAAAATAATTTTCACGAAAAATTTTCCATTACGGTTTGTAAAGGTTCGATCCACTAATATATCTTCTGCTTTTTTTGCGCAAATACTGAAAGGTTTGAGTGAGAAAAGATTGTGCACATTTTTTCTGCCATCTTGAATCTTGTCACGTGGCCAGCAATTCTAGTTCGTTCCAGGTCTCCTCACTCATAAGGAGTGGATTGCGTTCCATTGCACTGCAGTGAACAGAAGAAGAAAGCCAAAAAAAAGATAAAACTTGTTTGATTACTCAAATGGTTTTCACACAAAACCAACAAAGACTTTTTCATTGTTAATTTAAGCAGTCATATAGCATATTTGGGCTTTTAGGAGGCGGTCAAAATGCGCGAGGAGACGGCCCGTTCAGCAGCCAGCCGGCTGGTTTTGAGAACCCTGCGGTCCTCTGGCTCTGTTGAACTTACCAAGCTATTACAGCAATTTTTCGTGCAGCTAAAGATTGTTAAACAGGACCTTGCATGAGAGCAGTGAATAGTGGCTTTCACTGTTTAGTTAGAAATGTAGAAATGAAAGATTAAACGTCAAACGAAGAAGAGTCAACAAACCCTCAATCCTTGCGGTTGAACATATCTCAGGACCTAGTTTCACAACAAGACGATTTCGCTACGTGCTAGACAAACTAGTTACCTTTACCTTCACAATGACCCACTGCACAATCCTGCCATCCGAAGAAACCGAGAAGAAGTTTAGATTGTTATCAATATCATCTTTCTGCCATTTGACCTAAAAATAGGAGATGGAAACATGGTATTTCTTAGAATTTGTTACTGGGATTTAAAATTATCTGTTGGTTAGATCGACTTCATTCGGTCAACAATCCAAAATAAAGGTTACAACTAAGAAACAGCATTACAGGCATGGCAGTCCTTTGTTAGTTACTGATTTTTTAAAAAAAATAACCAACTTGCACAAAACGGATTGAATGTTGTCGCTCAGCCACAGTTTTACTGCAACAATATAATTCTAAAACAGATTTATATCTACTGTAGAAAAGTAAGCCAGTAAAAAAAAGGGCCAAAAAGAAAAGAAACAGAAATTAACTATTCATCATTTTTAAGAGTTGGGACCCTACTATACTCTCGTTCTCAAGATGATAAACTCTTAACTACGTGTGCTGAAAACAGCCATGTACGGAAGTTAACGAAATTATACATACAACTTTTGTTCTGTCCAACAAAACCCACCTGCCATACGGGATCTGTGTGCTTTCCTGATCTAGCCGTTGCCTTGTACAATGGTTTGGTCATCTTATCAATTACACTGAACACAGCAACACTCCCTGAAAAACATGAAAGAGCTTCTGTTGTCTTTTCATATAAAGGCTGATGAACAGTAATTATAACTAGAAAAACAGCCGGCTAACTTTGAAATATTGGATACTCACAGAAACGAATTATTTCAAAGTCGACCTTTTTCAATTCCTAATATGCTACTTTCTGTTCTTAAACCATGCATTACAATGTGTTCGATTTCGAGTCCTTTACTCGCCGGTCACGCTGGTGTATATGGGACCGCGGAGTAGGTCCGAAATTTTTAAAATTATGGAGAGTTAGTAAGAAAAAGTGTCTTGTGCCCCCCCCCCCTCCAATATCAAGTCACTAATGTGCCCTCCAATCTCAAAGTTGCTCCGCGGTCCCTGTGTATATAGCCTTCTAGCCAGCCTTTCTGCCAGTTGGTTTTGTTTTATCCCTAATAATTTATTGTGTGTAACATGGCACTGAAAAGCCCCTCACGGGGAGCTGTAATTAAAAAGGTTTTTTTGTTACATATATGTTTTAGTATGTCGTTTGAAGTTTACAAAATGATATCGATCAAAAGAGTTAATTATAC
>JAOBRH010967958.1:0-13602 GCA_027575125.1 Umimayanthus parasiticus | reverse complement strand
CTGCACTGCGCCAGAAAAACAGCAAATGCATTGCACAGCACAGCACAGCACAGCACAGCACAGCACAGCACAGCACAAGCCTTGAATTCAGGTTATTGTTATCGGGAGCTGAAGTGTACTTTGAAAGCAGCATATTGACAAGGATGTGTCTGTTTATAAATGCCTTTGATTTGGCGCTTTTACTATAAACTTCTATTAAAAAATCAACTTCTACATGGTCAAGTGATTTAGCACAATGAAACTAAAAGAAACTGGGGAAACTGTCAGGTTTTCCCCTCTAATCAAAAGATTTCCTCTGCCAAAGCAGCAAGTCCTACATATATTTCTGAAAACCACTTGTTTCAAATTCTTCTGTCATTTGATATGTATATTTTTTGATCAAAAGGGAGGTTTTCTAGCAAGCTATCAAGTAAGAAAAGCTCTACTCTGATAACTCATCCAAACCAATCTTTTAACAGTCTTCTTCAGCACTAAAATAAGGTTAAATAAATAAACTTAGGTCAGGAAGCCAGATGAAACTAAAGACTTCACTGATTCTAATGACGATCGCCAGAAAAAGAACCCAGTCTCCTCATTCACCAACCGGGAGCCGCCTGACACTTCTTTTCGCGGACGCGCAAGCTCTCCGAGAACGACCGCTGACTCCAACGAAGAGGAAACCGTTGTAATATCAGAACATAAACCAGACAATACTGACCACGTTAATAAGGCGTTCAATCGTTTCTGTTACATGGTTGAAAATGATAAGGAACCACACATAAATAGGGTAAGCGTAAACGTTGTTAAAATAACTTGTAATTAAAAGTTTTAAATGTAATATTAAGTTCTTGTCTTTAAACAGAAGTAATCAAATACATTTAAAACATATCATTTACCTAAACTAACCGCTACATAAAACAGCAAGGCGATTTCACGTTAGCCTGAACACCAATTTCATTACATTCATTAAATATGCGCATTGCACAAACTTTTTGATGAAATTTTACTTACAGTAAAAACCCGCATAAAAGAACACACCTTTTTCCATTTCAGGCTGATTTTGTTCTTATACATCGGTGCTTTCTGCAAAATGAGCCCGAAGGTGTTCTTAAGGTGTTCTTAAAATTGTTTCTGGAAATTGTATACTAAGTTCAAATTAATATGCAATCACGGTGTTTGACTTTCATTAACTGAATTGATGATCCTAGCTTTAACTGAATAAATTAAGGCAATAATACTAATAATAATAATAATAATAATAATAATAATAATAATCTGATATTTCATTGGGGAGGGGTAGCAGTCTCTTGAAGGACATTTTTTTTTCATTTGTCAGGCTGACTTTGTTCTTATGTATGTGGTACTTTGTTGACAAAATTTCATCCTGAGTATTTTTAATCCACTTGTTCTTTTATGCGGATTTTTACTGTACTTGCCATGGAATTTGCAAACATATTGCATGTGTGGAATTACAGAAAAAAAACATTTCCCTGTTGTTTGTGTTGCGCAACGAAAACAACAGAAAAATGTATGGAAAAATTCAAATTGTAACTAGGCGCTTTCGCACGCGGCTACATGCCTCAAATTTTGGCATTCAGTTCTTCTCTCGTAACATTAAAGTTTTCATTTCATAACATTTTTTGAAATTAGAGTGTTATTAAAGATATTTGACGCCGAATTTCTATGCAAACGCTCTTATTTCGAGCCACTTTGCCTTCCCGCTAAAATGGCGGCGGAAACCGTAACAAGGTCTATAAAAAAAACTCTAGTCAGTTTGATTTGTGTAATTGTGCAATAACAAGGAAATCAGATACTGCTGTGGTTTAGGCTAGAGACGTGATCTCAGCTTAGCCTCGTTCCAAGGCATCTGGTTGGGATTTTTGTCGTGGCCTCGGTTCCCCTTAACATATGCCTGGAGACGAGGCTATATCTCAACATCAGTTGTGCAAACATGACTGATTTGTTGTAACTGTCTTTTGAGTTAACTTTTTCAAAGTAGTTTCACTATAGTGCAAAAGTCTTAGTTTTATATGGACAAGTAGAATTAACAATTCTAGTATTTTTAAATATTAAAAAATAGCTTTTATTCCGTTGTTTTCTTCAGATAAATTGGCTGTACAACCCCACTCTCTTTAATTTTGGAGTTTTCATCATTTTTCCTTCCTCAGAAACATTCCCACTTTTCATTTTTCATTTTTTACCGTCCCGGTTAATATATTTGGACTGACGAGATTTGACTATTACTGCACATGACTGTGAAAGTCGCTCATTAAACGTTGAAACTGCCACTTCTTATCAGTATTGCGGGCGCACAAGCTCTCCGAGAAAGACCGCTGACTCGAACGAGGAGGAGCTTGTCTTGGCGTCACAACAGAACACAGTCAATGTTAAACACGCAAACGAGGCATTTGATCGGTTCTGTCGCATGGTCGAAAACGACGTGGATTCACGTAAACGTGGGGTAAGCTTAATTGTAAAAAATTTAAACTTTGATGAATAATACCGAGTTAAACAGAAACTTGCATCTAAACTACGACTAAATTAAGAAAACAGAATGGGTTGGTAAATAACCTCATAAAACAGGCCTAACGTTACTGTTAACGCTCTTAAAAATGGAATTATTCCTAAAAGGTATTGAGTAAAATAAGACGGTAAAATAATAGATGAAGTTCCAAAAAATGTCTTGCTCTCTTGCTGCTTGCACACCTTAAAGTTTGGCTGGCGCAGCGTTCTTGTCCATTGTGCCAAAGCCCTATTTCCCAAACCAGACTTTTTCAAGTTGCCCTGACATTTGATAAGTATTAATCAATAGCCGTTTTTACACTAGAAAAAGCGGTGAACAAATAATCTTCTGACGGCTTGGTCGACTAATGTGACTGAATTCGAGACTGTGGCAACTTTTGTTTCGTTTTATTTTTTGTTCTTTTCTTCAGTCGCAGCCTTTTATTCCGCTATGCCGACTTTCCAAGAAAATTTCCCAAAATTCATCGCTAGTTTTGCTAGTTCCATTCCCGCGCGACAGGCAAATTGCTCAATTGTTCGTCTAAATACGAATTTCAGAGGTTGGACTGTGGACGACCAGTTCGTCTGGACGAACAAATCGTCTTCGAAAAATCGTCTTCATAAACGGACAAACAGACGGACTAACTCAAACGTGAAAATTTGTTCGTCCCGTTTTCACCGGCAGCAGACGATTTGTCCGTCCAGGCGATTTGTTCGACTTCTAGTGTCAAAATGGCCAATAACTAAAGCGGAGCTTGTCTACCAATCCTGAAACTGAATATAAGATGAGAGGGCCGCTTTGACGCTCCTGTCTTCCGAGTCTTTCGGAACAAAACGTGTTTATACTAATTCATAAACTAGAAACACCGCTTTCCATCCCTTCCCCTCCCCATACAGAATATTTTTGCCCTTCAAAGATTTCAAATGGAGAAATTTGCTAGCAGGTTAACAAATAAGGAAATTTTGAAATGGTTTCATTTCGATTAATTATTTGACCACAGAAATAATTAGTTGTAATTTAAATTGAAAATAATATGATTTGTAAGCCTCAAAATATGGTTTTGGTTTACACTTTCATTTTCTCTGGTTAAAGTTCGACTCCCACGTACAACGGCAATGAATACTTTGAATGTGTATCTCCACTCATCTTGCTGCAGATAATTTCACAAGCTACTCACGAATTAAGATATTAAAGTTATCACTTCGTTCAAGCTTCAAAATCTCAGTATCAAGACATCTTGTTGAGAGTTTAAACAAACTGTGACGTCATGTTAGAATAAGGCAACCACAGGTAGAGTAATTCATAACCCATAATCATTGTTCGTGATTTTACCAATGAATAACAGGGCGGTACATATCAAGTTAAGGAGAGCATAACAACACAGAGGGGTCCTGACGGGAAGCCACAGCGATCGTATGTCCGTGAGGTGGAGCGGCGCTATGAACCTACCTCACAGAGGGGCGTGGACCACACACGTGGAGCAGGAAGTGACAAGTTTGACAGCTACAGGAATAAATTTGATAATGCCGCCAACGAGGACAGCCGCAAGTATAATAACAGAAGCCCCCTTGGGGGAGAGGACAGGGGGACTAAACAGTACGTGACGAGAACACGGCGAGAGGACGGGGGATACGAGGAGAAAACGGAGACGGTAAATCAACAGTATCCAGTAATAATAATAACAATAAGTATATTAGCAGTATAGTTAACAATTATTTCAAGTCGACAGGAGCAAGTTGAGTAAAGTACCCTGCTAAAGAACACAACACATGCACAGTGGTCAGGCCTGGGTTTAATCTCACGACCTTTGGGTTACGAGTCAGACACTCTGACCACTCGACCACTGCGCCGCCACATTTGTTACTATTTTAGATAAAATGGATGTGTTTACCACTGTTTACGTCTTTTCAGCAGTAAAGTGCAGTTTTCTTGTTCTATTTAAACATGTTTTACACTCTTAATTATTGATGTAAGAAAATGAATCAACAATGCAGTCTAATTTAACATGTTTAAATGAAACGTCGTTGTGACAAAACAGGAGAACATTTTTAACTTAGATCGTGTTTCCTGGCCAGGTGACCGAGACAGCGGACGGGGGGAGGAGAACAGTGGTCAGTACTGTGACTGTGAGTGTCAACCAGGGAGGATCTGGGGGAACAGGTTTGTAGTTCATCTCTTTAACACTGTGCTGTGAGTGCGAGCGTGAATCAGGGAGGATCGGGGGGGGACAGATTTGTAGATATAAAAACTCTTTAACACTGTACCGTGACTGTGAGGGTGAACCAAGGAGGGTCGGGAGGAACAGGTTTGTAGTTCATCTCTTTGACACTGTACTGTGACTGTGAGCGTAAACCAGGGAGGATCAGGGGGGACAGGTTTGTAGTTCATCTCTTTTTTACTGTACCGTGATTGTGAGGGTGAGCCAGGGAGGATCGGGGGGAACAGGTTTGTAGTTCATCTCTTTTTTACTGTACCGTGATTGTGAGGGTGAACCAAGGAGGGTCGGGGGGAACAGGTTTGTAATTCATCTCTTTGACACTGTACTGTGACTGTGAGCGTGAACCAGGAAGGATCAGGGGGAACAGGTTTGTAGTTCATCTCTTTATTACTGTACCGTGACTGTGAGCGTGAACCAAGGAAGGTCGAGGGAAACAGGTTTGTAGTTCATCTCTTTAACACTGTACCGTGACTGTGAGCGTGAACAAGGGAAGATCAGGGGGGACAGGTTTGTAGTTCATCTCTTTGACACTGTGCTGTGACTGTGAGGGTGAACTAGGGAGGATCGGGGAGGACAGGTTTGTAGATATAAAAACTCTTTAACACTGTACCGTGATTGTGAGCGTGAACCAAGAAAGCTCGGGGGGAACAGGTTTGTAGTTCACATTTTTGACACTGTGTTGTGACTGTGAGAGTGAACCAGGGTGGATCGGGGGGGACAGGTTTGTAGTTCATCTCTTTGACACTGTGCTGTGACTGTGAGCGTGAACTAGGGAGGATCGGGGAGGACAGGTTTGTAGTCCATCACTTTGACACTGTGCTGTGACTGTGAGCGTGAACCAGGGAGGATCGGGGAGGACAGGTTTGTAGTTCATCTCTTTGACACTGTGCTGTGACTGTGGGCGTGAACCAGGGAGGATCGGGGGGGGACAGGTTTGTAGTTCATCTCTTTGACACTGTGCTGTGACTGTGAGCGTGAACTAGGGAGGATCGGGGAGGACAGGTTTGTAGTCCATCACTTTGACACTGTGCTGTGACTGTGAGCGTGAACCAGGGAGGATCGGGGAGGACAGGTTTGTAGTTCATCTCTTTGACACTGTGCTGTGACTGTGGGCGTGAACCAGGGAGGATCGGGGGGGGACAGGTTTGTAGTTCATCTCTTTGACACTGTGCTGTGACTGTGAGCGTGAACCAGGGAGGATCGGGGGGGACAGGTTTGTAGTTCATCTCTTTGACACTGTGCTGTGACTGTGAGGGTGAACCAGGGAGGATCGGGGAGGACAGGTTTGTAGTTCATCTCTTTGACACTGTGCTGTGACTGTTAACCAAGGTAAGTTTTTCTGTAGCCACTTACAATCATACTAACATTCCTGCAATGAAGCGGGTATCTACGCTCGGCGTTATTTTACAGATAGGCCGTATGGCCGTGTTAGCCTGATTCCATTTCAGTTCGCAATTCTTGTAGGTGGCTAATACAGACATATATACGAAATTTTAACAAACCACCTCAGTCCCCTTCCCGACCTGAGTATGTAGTTAGCCTGAGAACTGACAGGGGGTGGGGTGGGGCTATTGCCTCCATGCTCCGTCGGCGTCTGCTACATCTGCTATACGGGAGTTCGGAGTTTCAGAAATACGGGATAAAATGTAAAATTCATGAAACTTAAACAAAGGAACGCAATGAAGCGAGATGAGAATTCATTATCGTTCCTCTGAATATTCCATTTTATCCCGACGCGCGCATGCATTTCTGAAACTCCGAACTCCCGTATACTGCAGCCTACGGTATGAACCGATCTGTTATTCCGTGTGAAGATGTTACTACCAAGATGTTTATTATTTTAAAAATATATTTATTTGATGATGTCGTTCATTTATAATTGGTACTTTTACACCGTTTATGGGGTAAATCAGAAACTAAAACATTCTGAATAGCTCTAACTTGTGTTTAACCTCAGGTCAACGCAACTGGATGCCGATCAGCACGACAACGCGAGGTGAGTTTTCCGGTGACTGTCGAACCGTTTCCAAAATGAAAAACTTAGTTTGAGAAATAAAACGTTTAATTGTGTTTAGAGAAATGTCTTTTGATTGCGAGAAAGCATTCTTGTCGAAAGTGGAGCAAAGCTCTGACTTCCCGAGAAAGAAGCCTCCTAAACCTACATGATGCTAGATTCCATCCTTCAAACAGCCCTTTTTGAGCGAGGCCTGGAAACTAGTTACGATGAACGGGATTGCACCATTAGGGCATAGTTAGTAGATGATTAGGGCTAACAGTGGTAATCTAGGGCTGGTTAGGGGTAAGGTTAGGGTCAGGATTCTTACGTATAGAAAGAAATTTGCATGCAAATTTATGATAAATACAGTAACTTTTGAGTAGTTGGTCATGTGGTAGTGTGTGTTGACGCATGTGCTAGAGGTAGCACGAGATTTTTAATATTTTTAATAAGTGTTCGTGTAAGTTTGAGTAATTTCGTACGGAACTACGTACGGATCTAGAAACAAGAAAAGGGCGGTTTGAAGGATGGAATCTAGCATCTACCACTTTCTACAGAAGAAAGACTCAACTGGAACCACCATTTGGGAATTCCATCTCCAAATTCGTATCTCGTACGCAGACAAGCAGACTGCCTGTTCTAATGTAGTTTCTGTATTTTCTCGCACGAAGCCTCGATTTCAAGTTATTGTTCGCGGACAATCAGTTAAAGCGTAATTTTGAGATGGATTGTCACAAGTAACAACATCTAGACAGAAGAAGAAGCTTTGCTCCAAAAACGTCTTCAATTACATTTTATAAGCAATGTGCACGCTATACTACTTACTTTTAACGAAGTATTAACAATGTAATATGGACTGTTTGGGGAATAGATCAAGCTGCTTTTCAAAAAGTTAAGAGCTAAAAATAAAAATTTAAGGACAGAAAACAACCATAAAAGATATCTTCTTATAGATCCACATATTAAATAAATCATTGATATTGGAATACTCATAGATACATAAAATATATCCAAGAGATACTGACAATGGACATACGGTTATTGGCTATTGTTTAAGGTATGGTTTAAAACTGTCTAAAATATCATTCTATATGTATCACGAATCTAATTCGTTTAATCTTGGACATGTTACACAATGAGTGGGGCAGGTTAGGGACTTTTCATGGCCGGTCTAGGACAGGATATCAAAATTCAACCAAGTTGTGGTCTGTTAAGCTGGGTAAGAAGTTTAATTACTTATTGGTGTATTTTCTTTTCCAGACTCGAGTCCGTTGTCAGATTTCTCACGGGACATGAGAAGGGACTTGCCAAACGATGGTGAGTACAATAGAGTATGACGTCAATCTATATCACCCATCGACTGAATATTTGATAACTGTGCACTGAAGAGTAGCGGCACGAACCGGTTGATCGACGTCGAACGTGCCGTTCCGTTTATTAATTTTTCCGTAACTTCCACAGACAGGCGTCATGGAGGTCGTTCCCAACCCAGCTCGGTCTCACCAAAGACCACCTCAGGTATACGTAAGTACGAAGCCAGCTTGCTGGAAAAACATCCTTTTGTTATAAGAATATCATAGTTTAGATGTTTTAGATATTTTTTAGATATTTTAGATTTTTTAATTGTTTTAAAAAAAATTGCAACCGAGGGCGGTTAGGGAAAAGTAATTTTGACGTTTCATTTGTGTACATAGTTGTAATCTTTTCTTTTCCACTCTTCCTTGTTCTTGTCCTGCTTGTCTTCCTGTGGTCGTCTTTTTGTGTTGTTGTGACGACGTTTCGGCGTCTTGCCCTCTTCTGGTGAATGGTCCAACTCAAGACACTTTCAAGACCTGTTCCATTTATGTCCTTCACAGACCATCAAGAAAGCCATTTTTCCCGTCATTTTCATAAACTAAACAGTAAGGACTGTATTTGCTTGGTTGTGTGCTGTTTTAAGGTGTTTGTTATCGTTATTGTTCGGCTAGCGAATCAGAGATCCGCTTCTAGTAGCTGCTGGTTGGCCCCAACTAAATCCTTCAAAACCAACTTATAAAGGCAAACATTGATCGAACCAAATAACAAATTTCAGTTCCTAATTTCCTGCACAAATTGCTTTTCTTTTTTAGTTGTTCAATACCACGGTTAAGCCAAGTATGATTGAGAAACCTCCATGCAGTTCTTAACAGATAAAGTTTCTGTTTTGAACCAAAAAAGCCAGACATTTATGACATGCATATATGGGTCCATGAAGTTAGGGTACTTAGCCGTCCTTGTCAAACCCCGAGCTAGGGTTTTCTACCAGTATCACGCATAGGAATCTCTCTCTTCCGCAGAGCGCGCTCACCACTTTCTTCCCCAATCCTCCAATATATTCATTGCTCTCGTTTGTTCCTTAATCCCCCAGGGAACCTCTGAGCAGGAGAGAGCATGGGAACGATAACGAGTGTTGTAATTGTTTGAATAAAGTTTTACCGTGGTTTATTGTTAAAAAATAATAAAGTTTTTCATCAAATTTTAAATGCATGACAAACGTCATACCATTGTCACTCGTGCATGCGAAAACTGGTGCACTGATGCGTATCGTTGTGTGTAAGCGAACATACAACGGTAAAGAACCAATCAGATTTGCAACATGGGACGATAACTAGGCACTAATTATTGTTACAATACATATATGGCATATTCAATGTTCAGTCACAATCAATTTTGGATGGTCAACTATTATATCATTATCATTAATTTTGAACCTCTTAAAAAGCAAAACGTTTTTGCATCGCTTAACTTTCTTTACAAAAATAAATACCTCCGGCGTGAAAGATGAACCAAATGAAGAAGCATTACTTTGTTTTCTTTCAACCTTCCTCAGCTGTCAAGACTTCTGGATCTTCCAAGCAAGATTTTTCCAAGCAGTCTCTCGCAGCCCACAACAGGTATCGTGCAGCGCACGGCGTGCCTGCGATGAGATGGTCCGACCAGATGGCCAGAGAAGCGCAGGCCTGGGCCGAGAAACTAGCCAAAGAAAGGTGTCTACGGCACGCAAGTAAATCGGAGAGGAGAGACTGCGGAGAGAACATCGCAATGTTCACCGGGAAATTTGATGAGGCAGGCGACGAGGCGACAACCATGTGGTATGACGAGGTGGGGCAATACAACTTCCGGAGACCTGGGTTCCAAAGCAACACAGGTCATTTCACCCAGGTCGTGTGGAAAGACAGCAAGGAGTTGGGCATGGGGCGAGCCTCGACTCGAGACGGGAGGCTCACGTTTGTTGTGGGACGGTATCGCCCGGCGGGAAATGTCATGGCTCATTTTGATAATAACGTTTACCCGCGAACACGTTAAGGTCTTGTTTAAGTTGTAAGATTTGTATCAATTTTTGAAATTGATACACGGATAGTGAGTATTACTTAATGACATAATCATATGCACTCATTTATATTCGTGTAAACTTTGCCAGCCTTAGCGCGTGTTTTAGAAACCATTAAATTAGTTAAGGACGTCGCCAGGGGAGGGAGGGGGGTGGGGGGAGGGTGTCGGATGCGAACGAACCCCCTTCTCAATCTCATATGTTTAAGAATGCCGGTTGATAGTTAAGATTTCAATATTTTGCTGAGCAGCTTTTCGGCCCACTGAAATCCAAACCATTTACTAAATCACAGCGTCGCACCTGTAGTTTCCATTGTTAGTTTAGGGTAGTTTATTAAATGCACTGGCTGACAGGGAGAATAGTATTATTAGCAGTGACAGTATAGAGAAGTCTTTTGATTGCGAACGGTAAATGTTTTGTATCATCATTGTATTTTAAAACAAGAACTTCTAATGGCTCAGGCGGTCTAGACTGCCTGGCGTGATGCAAGAAAAACACTCTTAGCTGGAAATACATTTAGATGTATTCACTCTGCCGAACTCTTAGATTTCGCATTTTTTGAGCTTATGTTGGTATTATGATATGCTTATTACATTATTGTAACAAATTGTGCATTCAAATTGTGAAGTCTTGCGTCTCCGACAGAAAAAAACAACAACAAAATATGCTCGAATGTTACGGGCCACTGTTTTTGTTGCCAAGTGAACCTTGTCGCTCTGAAAACCGATTGGTGCTGCTGTCGATTAATCGCAATAGATTAACACACTGCATGTTAGTCAGTTGTGACCAATCACAGATCGCCTTTCTGCAGATGTTTAATTTTAGTAGTTAGATCGCTACCGTTGTTTACACAGAAAACTAAGGCAAACATGTTTTGCTACAAAGTGGCATGAAAGGAGCATGTGCTTGAGTTCGAAAATCAATAAAGAACAGCTGAAAAGAAATTATCGTTGAGTTGAAACTCGTGAAGGTCTGGTTATTCCAGAGAACAGAGAACGTTGGAATAAGCAAACGCCCTTAAAGTAGCTAACGTAATGTCGTTGCTTCGGGTTGATAATCGCACAATAAATATACCTAAGAAGGTTTTTAGAAAAGGACTCCTTGTCTTGTGGTAAGGGTTTGAGGAGCAGAAAGTGGAAATTATTTTCGGTTTCTATTACGATGTCTCGCTGGATTTGGATCTGCAGATTTTGGCTCCCGATCCATAACACAAACCTGACAACATAAAACAAGAATTGAAGTGTTTTGCAAACAATAAAGCAGGAAGTAAAATTAGCTCCGAATTAATACGCGGTGACAAGCTGAATGTTGAGGCGTCAAACTGCCCTTCGGGGTCTCTTGTTTATAACTACTTTACGCAAACTAATTTGTTTACAAAATAAAAGCTTTGTTTACAGTGGGTTACTTTCCTAATACCCTCCTTTTTTGGCTCAATTGCTCTCCATGCGAAGAAAAATAAGTCGCAAAAGTTCAAAGCAACCAAAAGAGTTTGACACATAAAGGAACGCAAAGTGGAAAAACAATCTAATTTATTGCTGGTGATCATGATGTACTTCTACTCTTTTTCATCCTGTGCATAGTTTGCTGCAAACGAGTAAAAGTTGTTTTCATCATATGCTTGGAACGTCTACTTCATTATTAACATTTGCCACGACATTTTGACAAATCTGGCTGTTTCCCCTGTTTAATTAGCAGCGACCTTGACTATTTGCCTATTTGACGAGTACAAGTTTGACTGACTACAAGTATGATTTCTTAGCTTTTGAACTAGTAATGGTGACTACAAGATCTTCAGTAATTTTCGTAGTAAACAAGAGAACTGCCACAAGATTTGATCCGACAGCGTTTCTGCGAACTCCTGCATGACACGAATTTGGTCGTACACAAAAGTCGTACTCAAAAATCGTCAGTACTCGTAGTCGAAGTTGCCTTTAAAGGTCACTATTGTAATCAGTTTGTGGCGACAAGTTGCTGCACCTTTGATACCGATGTCTGAACCTTGTTAAAAGAAAACTTCTACTTGTCATAGAATTTATAATATGATGAATTCACATGAAAACGGTCTTTGTTCAGGTAAGACAAGTTTAGGTGGAAGAAGTGGTTGACCCAATATATGACATTTCTTAAATAATCAAAGCTGATATATCAAGATGGCAATGCTGATAGGTTTTGCTTTTCGACAAAACATTCTGAAAATAGCTGAACTTGTCGAAATGCCGTGACACCGTAGTATTTTACGAGATGTTGGAAGACTTCTGTTAAATGCGTTCAATCAAAAGATAATTGTTGAGGTGGTGGATCGATTAGTTGAGATTTCGTTATGCCAGCATAACAGGTTGATATAACGGGCTACCTTCATATATCCATCCATTTCTCATTTCTTTTCGTCTTTTCGCAACTGGCAAGCACGGACTGCTATGGCACCAGGCCTGACGCTCGTCCGGTAAACTGGAATCAAATCAAATCAACAAAAGTTGTTGAGCACTGCGTAATTCATTTCAAAACGAGGAAAGAAACCACCTCTTCAAAAAAAAACGTTTTCTAGGTATGAACCCCCCGGATATAAATCCAAACTCAGATACAAGGGCCGCCGTAAGTAGCTCTCGGTTATACATCCCCCGATACGCAATTGGATACCAGTCCCCGATTTTAAATTCCAAGGTATAAGCTTATAATCCCCCGGTTATAAGACCCGAATGACAAGTCCCCCGATATGAGCCGTCCCACCAGATACAGTCGACAATGGTTTTCCTTACTTACCATTTATTTTGTCTTGTGGAGCTTGGATTTTGAAGATTTAGCTATCTTGGGATTCCTAACAGCTGGTCTAGATTTCTTCGAAGCTGTAGAAAAAGTCGAATATATCGAAGCGTAAGTGAAAGTGCATGATTAGAAGTGGAACTTAAATGAATTGAAGTATCTGTAAAACCTTGCTTTTGCCAGTGACAATACTTAAAAAGTTACACGAACGAGGTTTGGTAACTTAGTGTCGAAGGTTGATAACAGTTTGTAAACGCGCGAAACAAA
Organism: Umimayanthus parasiticus; assembly: GCA_027575125.1. Lineage (NCBI taxonomy): Eukaryota > Metazoa > Cnidaria > Anthozoa > Zoantharia > Parazoanthidae > Umimayanthus > Umimayanthus parasiticus. The sequence goes on along the minus strand of JAOBRH010967958.1, from coordinate 530 downwards.
ATTTAGTTATTGTTAAGTTGAAGTTTAATAACAATAGAAGGATAATTGCAAAATGTTTACACATAACTTGGGTGTTAACATTTCAATTTTGTAACCTTTTAAATGCACGTGCGACCATTTTGAAAATCTCAACACATCGCTCCACGTCAACTTTTGCTCAAGGAAAACACACGCAATTTGAATTTGCACATCTAGTGCGACTGATGCCTTAAACAGAGTGTTTTAACTGACCTTTAAGTGAACAGAGATTGCAAGTGGTACCACACATGTCCTTGATAGTTCTGGGGTACTTGGCACAAAGGCCCATGTTCCTGATTTGTGTACACGATCTCTCGTCGTACGTGTCCATACAGGGTGCTGGTGAAATCAAACACAGCACAGGTGAATCAATGCACGTAACTATCAAAACATGTTCTTAATTGATAAATCAGTTGCTCCAAGGGACAAAATTAAACAAAATACTATGACGTATGACACTATTTGACGATTATGTAGAACGCGGTTGTACACCGGGGGGGGGGTACTTCCTA